>QEYB01001067.1:0-43997 GCA_017562135.1 Dipylidium caninum
GCTGACGTTTCTTAGTCTCAAAAAGGAAGTCCGGCCTTATTAATCTACAAATTAGACCTTGTTTTTCGGAATGCCAGTTTAAGTGTGTTGGATGGCCTGGAGTCAACTTGAGCAGTCAGAGTTTGGAGGCAAGCAAGTGCCGCTCGCGACGGCAATGGGATACTGCACTGTTCGTGTTGTGCAGGAGTCCACAGCAGCGACCGAGGCGGTTGGTTTCTGGTCCCTTCGTGTGCTGTAACAGTATCACCACTGGCCTGTGTAACAAGAAGGCATGAACGCTACGGAGGACAACCCGCGATTTGGTCAACTGACGTGCTGTCTCGGCAGGCGGCGATGGTGAGCAGCTGCCTGAGTTAGTTCAGCTAACACGCAGAACTACGTCAGGGTAGCCTGACGGCTTACGTCCAGTTGACAAAGTAGTATCAGGTTCAATCTGCGGAGCATTTGGTTATTACTGACTAGCATAATACTGGCCCCAAAAAATTGGCCGTGGTTGCTGCGATGACTTCACATCAGACGAAGTTACCCAATCCGACAAACCAAGAGTTCAAAGTTCAACATTTTCTACCTGGCGAATTTAACCAAATTAAGCCCCCTTGCCGATTTGGAGAACAACATTGAGTTAAAAATATGTGGCAGAGAACAGAGAACGAGTCCGATAAAGACCAAAAGTGAGGATAGACGGAATCACCCACTCGTTTTTTGGGCAGTTGAAAAAAACGTGCTGGCAGCCAAACATAGTATACTTCCATTTCCTTGCTTTGACTTACGCATTAAAGTTCACGGAACTGAGTACTCTCTTCGCTTCTGCTCATCTCGCTCCCAAACTCTTACCTTGTTTGGAACTAACTGAGACCATTAGGCACCATAACTCCCATCATTCCTCACCTCTGTTGATATTTCGTCGCGCTGCACCTCCCCCCTCTATTTGGCCATCCAAGCCGCTTTACTACATTTGTTCATCGTTCTACAAGCCTCGAAATTTGTGGGACAATTTGATAGACTTTTCGTGATCATCGAAATTATTTCCCTGGTGCCCATCATGTTCCTTCCTTGCCGAAAACCACATCCCTAAACAAATTCGAGAATCATCGGTTTGGACTCCTTCCGAGCTATTTGCCTGTCAGAAGATTTCGAAGAATTCAACATCTGCAGAGGGAGAAAGGCATATATTATTTTTTTACCGCAAGGATGGAACGAATATTTCTCTCATACTTCCATAGAGTCGCTCCCTGGGCAGCCTATCACAGCACCCGTTCTCCAATCTGTGGACAATAATATCATTTTTGTACTTTTCACGGTCGTGGAAAAGGATTGAATTTTAAGCGGCTCAACGACCCTCGAATTCGGCCAGTCGTCGTAGAACTGCGTACCTGCCAACTACAGTTAGACGATTGTCTCCGCGCTCTTTCTATGGACGAAGAGAAGGGAAAATTAGAAGCGATATCGTGAAGTCCATGGAATCATTTTCATGAATTTCCACTGGGAAAGCCGAGGTTAGATATTGACAGACAGAGTTTGCTCCATCTTCTCTACGCGTCAAGTAGAATAATAACCATACAAAAAATACTAGTTATTACATAGGCACATATTGCTGAAAGAAATGCACATTCCCCTCCCTTTAGTCACTAGCACGATGTTAAATGTTGACAATCTGTAGAAAGCGCATCTCCCTTCTGTACCACCAAGTGGCTGTATGACCCCTGTCCCACCTCCGCCGTCAGTAACTCAAAAGCCGATTACTAAATAATGTGAGGTGCACGGAACGCGGACGAATGTGTTCCATCACCGCCCAAAATGCGTGAGTACCGGTATGACCATACGCAAGAAACCCCGTTAGACAGTAAGTTACCAAGATGGAGAATGGCTTTAAGGAACGCAAATAAAAGTTAAGCCATAACCTTTCATTTGACATCGGATGATGCCATTTGCCACCTCTCTGATTTTCGCCATCTGCAACAAGGCGAGCCAAATTTCAATTTTGCTTTTCAACATTTCAAGTGCTGTCATGGTGTGTTGTTCAGAGAAAATCGCTGAATATGAGGATGATCATAGCATGTCGAGTCGCAAATCATTGTGTAAGGGTTACGGCAAAATTTTATGAATATGTGCCAATTTGTGTAGCTACTGAAACCGCCTTTTAAAGAAAATTTTTAGAGCAAGTCATGCAAATAACACAGTGAATAATTTGAAGGCACCTGAGGCAAATTCTTGCATAATTTTGCAAAAGGAGCAACTCGGACAGAAAAGTATGATAAAAAAAAAATTATTTTCTAACAATCCGCCTTTAGTATTGCAACTTTATCAGGATGCGGGAGTATACGAAAAAATACCGTGGAAAGTTGCAAATCACATAATGATGCAATGCGAGAGTCGGTTGTGGATAACAGGAATTTAACCTTTTGCTCAAATCTAAGGCTACGCTGACAGTTGATGGACGCTGGGCCACTTTCCTTTGCGAATCGTCGTTCAACCCCTTGAAATGTGTTTTTAACTTGGACGTGTGGAGGACCTTATCTTCTTCCTTCAATAAGCTATTAAAAGGCGTATTTGACTGATAAGAAAATAATTTTGATCTTTGGGAATTTTACTCCTTATCAAGAGTTAAAAGCTCACCCCTGGCGCGGTGCCCCGCTCCATCAGTACAGTTGCCGCTTTTCATGTTCCCATTTGCTTTGGCAGTCTGCAAGTCCTACTTGGGGGGGAGAGGGGGCGGGGGTAGAAGAAGAGAACAGATTGCAACAATGCAGGCTCAATCCTCCATTTGAATACTCAAAGGTCCAATACTTGCCACATTATTGGTTAGCATAGCCAAAAATAATCTAAATCCGAATTTTAAATGTAGTAGTAAGCAAGCGCGCCACTCGTTCATAAAGTGAGAACATGTTAAGTCCTTTGGCAACATAAGTAAAACCGTACGGTAGGCGACTACAGCAACGATATCTTCAACTCAACGATGGAATTTGTGGGTTGAGAGCCTCATCTGTCTCTACGAGTAATTTGTATTCGCGGCAAGCCATGAATACTGCTTAGCATACGGGAAACGAAATGGTGTAAATGTCACCGTTGTCACAAAATAAGCAAGTTGGCCGAAGTTGATGCCACCAGAATCATCAGCAAATTCGTGTAGGATTCTTACTTATCCTCACTACAACCAGCCTTGTGTATTAAGAATCATGACCTAGGTTGGTGAGTTTGGATTGGAAGACCGGCGAATTTACTCAAACTTTAAATAATTTACATAATCTAGATGACGCCATCATTTAGGAGTAAAGATAAATAGACATAATCTCCACATTTTGTGGGGAGATGGGTGAGGAGACTGAAGTTTAGCTGGCTCGACAACACGCTCGACAGTCAACCTTGGGCGGCGGGTCGACTCCTGGCGCGTTGGGCGTATGCTTCCAGCTATGCGCTGCCTTTCCTGCAAATTACTTTGCAGACAGCGCACCTTGGATGCTAAAGCGGAGCAAGCAACTAGCTTGCAGTTCACGTTGTCGCCGCAGCAAACGTGTACGCTCGCAGCGTTGTTTTTCTCCAAGTTTCTGTACGTACTGTCCCAGCGCCTGACAAGGAAGATGGTAAATAGGAATGGCAGAGTAGGAAGGAGAGCAACAGAGAAAATAAGGCATATGAGTCAAGGGGGAACAGATGGGTGATATGGATATTTCGTGAATATAGAAGACTAAAACCAGTACAGTGTGTGTTCAGGGATAAGGTAACAACTCAAAGTATTGAAGCTAATCAGAGAATGATATTCGTCTACCCATCTCCGCATATAATCATATGTGCGAATTAACTATCGCCCGCTTAAAAATAGGATCATACTTCTGATAAGTAAAGACACTAACCAGTCACGAATATTTTCCACGTAAAGAGACTTAGAAAAGAAGGAGTCATAGACGCCCAAGTAGCTAAAAACGCCTGGAATGTTGCATAATAATATATAATGACAACATAAAATAAACACAATACACAGGAGTTGTCATTATATGATTAAACAAAGTATCGACTACACAACATAAACGAGTAAAACTTATGAGACTTATGAAGAGTGATCATTTTTCCACATATTTATGGTAGACTACATCAAGTACCTCACCGCATGATGAACTCCATCTGCTTCATCGGCATAGATAAAGGGATTTTCATAAACTACATAATGAGGGATGTTAAAAGGAAAAAATGTTTTGTTTTTTGCCGTTTTTTTCCGACATAATTAAGAGTTATGTTGAATTTGAGGAAAGAAGTTGTAGGTAACATTGAACCTTCGGAATAATTTAGTGTTTTTCATAAAAAAGTTCCCAAATAATTTGATTTATTGAAACTAACCATTTTGTCCCCTCAATTAAATCAAATTCCTCCCTTAATTGTTGCAAAGCCAAGACCAACTCTTCCCGTTCCGGCAAGTTTCTGCTCGAAAGCAAGATTTCGCAAATGCTGAAGTTCCTCCTCAAGCCCTATAAACGGGCATTTCTGATTCCCTGCATGGCCTTGTTAGTGCCGAATAAAGATATCTTTTAGACGCTTGAGTTGCTCCGATAGACTCTTATCTCTTCCATTTGACTGTTCATTATCATCGCAGTTTGGCATTTTTTTCCGTCAAGCTCTTGAAGTTTAAATGCAGTTATAATGGGCAATTCCTGTAAGTCATACATAAGTTACACGGTAAAAGAAAAATGGTAACTTTTGGGGAAATGGAAAATACAATCTAAAGAAGTAGACTAAACGCTTCTATTTCAGAAAGACTTCATGGTAAGTTACAAACCCTATTAATGATAGCAGCTTGCACATGGCTTTAGCCTTAAGCATGCGATTGTCCTCCTTTAAGCGCACATCTTGCTTCCAAAAAGTCCAATTTGCAGCGCGATCATTTAGCGGCCTGCTGTTTAGCAAGGATAATCTTTTCCAGTAATTTAAATGACCTCTGTCTTTCAACGCGGAGAGTTGAGAGGCACATGTTTGACACAAAGTTCCTTTTTTCTCCGACGGGTGGTACCGATGGAAAGACTAGAGTTAAGAAGAGCAAAATATCAAACCAGAGTTCCAGACGCCATAGCGGTAACGTGCCGTCGGACTTGATAGGAAGCATTTGTGGCTCTGCAAGACAGTTCTGATACATCTGGTCCGTCCAAATTTCATTGCGAGACCTGCGGGACCAAAAGTCCACCAAATACTTGACTCGAGCGAAGTACAACAACTCCACAGAAAATAGATAATTAAACGAAAGGTCGCTCACGAGGTATGTTCTGAGTTTATAGTTGATTTGCAAAGTAGTTGACCTTAAATATTCCCAATTTTTACACTATTTTGGGTGTGCTGTACAGAGGTTAAAGGTGACGAGACGGCAGTATATGTCTCCACAAAACAATGAAAAGTTTTTTTGGTTTACAATGGTCATCTTAAATTCTAAAGAAAACCTCCCACTACCGCATTCACGTCATATTATATTTATACGAAGCTATTGGAAAGTTAAATTACAATTTCAGTCCTATAAGGAATATTGATTTTTCGAGCTTAGGGAAGGCTCCTCTTAGGATTTGCGGCTTGAGCATCGTGTCCTAGTCATTTTTGCCTCAAGAACGGTACGCAGTGGCTCCTCTTCAAATTGACTAAAATGGATTGTTTTTTGCAATAAGTTATCTGCGGCAGATCGCTTTTGACTCACCATTGCGAGCCATCTCACAACCGAGGTTTATGCTCACGCCATGCCGAGTGAAGTATTTCAGACCTAATATGCTCCTTTTCGGCGACGTCACTCATACTAAAGGAATACGGCATTATTTACAAAAACGATTTCCCCTTAAAGGTTGATTTTGTTATTGTTATTAGAAGCGCAGAATCTGCATTTACATTCATTTACAAATTGCTAAATTTGTCATCCCTTAAAATGATATGTGCAATTTTCCACCACAAGCGCAGTCCACACAATAGTCATCTGAGAGCTTCATCTCTTCTCTGATCCCATGGAGACGTCCTCCGCCTCTGCTAGTTCCAGTTCTTTTTGTGGAAGGCAAACTCCAAAAATCTGTTTTGACAAGTTCCATCGCATTTCTAAGCAGCGAAAAAATTATTTCATTCAAAGCTTGAACCTAAAAGTACTTTTAGAAGTGTTAACACACACCAAAGTCTGTTTCGCGGGTGAGGTGGAAATAGGCATTTTTCCCGCCGAATAAATGATTTTTCTGGGCTTGTTTCCATCTACAATAAGTTCGACGGAGCAATTGGAGTCTCGAGAAATTGTTTTCTTCGACATCCCTGCTATAGGGCAGCTTTCACTTTGATGGGTGTATCTCGCATTGCCTGAGAGTTTAATTCGCCGCGGATGAGATGATGGAGATGAGTGAGTTTTCTGTCACTCACGAGTTCCAGCACCTCTGTGAAGACGGAGGATCTTTCTGAACACCCTGATAACTTCCCCTACAAACGGAAGATAAATAAGTTCATTCACTTTGCACGCGAAATAAAATTGAAGGTAAGCAAGTGTCACACAATTCTTGGAATTAGGTGACAAAATATTTATTGAATAATTGCAGTCAGATGGAGTTTCCACAGTTGCACGACGGACGTTCTCGACTTCATTGTGGTGCATTCGCGTCAACGTGCTTGCTAATGAAGCAAGCGGCACTGCTGTCGAGAAGGTGCTTTACAGAGGGCTTTACCGGTCATAAGGACCCAGACTGAGTCTCCCAACGGAGGACGAGATTGTGCACTGAAAATATTCGTGGATGAGAATAAAGTTTTCGGTTTGACATTCAGGTTGGACGAAAGAATGTGGAACGAAGGGTGAATTCGAGTCCCTCAGCAGATATCAAAACAGAAAGACTTTTACAATGAGTCGCAAGTTCTGCTGAGAATTGTTTATTTCACAGAGAATATAAGGCAGAAGGGATTGTTGATGAAACTGGTTGAGGCTACACATTCCGCTAGCTTGTTGTCACAAAATCTTTGGCGTCAAGTTCTCCGGGGCTCATCGATTTTGAAAAATACGAAATGACAAAGGTCAAATTCCGCGAGTTTATGCCAGAACACCGTATACTTGACTGGAGAGGAAATTATCTGTATACTGGACGTCAAAGAACAGATTTTACGCGCCACTTTTCTTCATCCTGTAATTCCTTGGGGTTGCCAAAACCATAGATCCGCCACTGGCAACACCCACCTCGTTTCCGGACTGTGGATGACAATATTTCCCACCTTAAGAGCATTTCACGTTTGATGTGACGAGTTTCAGTTCTCGGATTCATTTTTGTTTAGCAGCAAATAAGCACTGAGTCCACCCCCAAATTCTCTGACTACTAATAAAGCCACTTTATTCGAACCATGAATTGAAATGTTAATTTGTTGGATGGTATGTTATCTGTCAGCCAGCGAGGTTTACTGGTGTTGTTTACGGTTGTGCCCCACTTCTGTCAAATGATCTCTCCACGCTCTCACGTGCAAAATGGATGGAGGCAGAGGCAATCGGAAGTACTGCGTGATAACACGAGAAAATCCACTCTTCGTGGAACATTCTAATACTTTGTCAGAGAATAATTTCCAATTAGAGACGAGGTTGTTGGTGTATGTTTTGAAATTATTTCACATTCTCAACAAAATTGCAGACGCAGTAAGAGGCGGAGTGGGACTCCTCAGTAAGGGTCTGAAACCACGCGAAATCACTGACGACCATGAACACCAACAGTCAACCTTTAACAAGGGTCAAATGCAGCCTGTACACCGAAACGGCGCGATTTCGCTCGGCCACGTCTGTTGCCCCAAAGATTAAAAACGTCACATCATGAAATGTTGACTGGCCCTGAAAGAGTTGTCCAGACGTGTCAGCACATCAGTCCACTCACTTCTTGCCCATCCTCTCCTTCTTTGATGTAGACTTCGTGTTCACAATTGGTCTGCAACACCCCAATGTGACACCGGATGTCCTTGGCAGTGGTGAAGAACATGCGCGAGTTCTGCTCCGGTCGACAAAGGATGATGTAGGTCTTGGGGACAAAAGAGCATTAGGAGAGCGATGGTGGCGGAGACACTGATGCAAAGAATGAGCGTCACCTCTGTCTCGTAGCCGACAGGTAGACGGGTATGATGGCGAGCCAGAGGACACAGGTATGTGTACAATGGTGAAGCCGATGAAATTTGGCCTCGTTGAAGTTCTGCGCAGGTGCGTGTTTTTATGGCGTAGATGGTGCACAGGGCTAATGGAAGGACCACAGAAAGGGCCCAGTCACGGTTATACCAGTTAAAGTGATATAAAATCCAACTAAGCCATTATGCTTCGGCAAAAAATTAAGGCATGCTTAGTCAAGGGTTCTAACTTATGGATCTCGTCGAGAATTAACAAAGGAATAGTTGAACAGAATCTAGCAATTCTCCGTCAACGACTCCGCAGTATTTTTCAAGCAGAAAAACCAGAGAATGAACTCGTATCAAGTAACAAGCACTGTTGGGATTACAAAAGATTCTTCTCTGTAGTTGAAAAAAAAACACATTTTTATTTGTTTTAAAATACGGCCCACAGTGCGCCAAATGTCCCACTGTTTTCAGAGGCTGTATCGCGCCTGTTTAAGGAAATCTCTACATAAATTACTATTTATTTATGGCTTTTTCGGAGTCGATCTTCCAATTATTTAACTAAATCAGACTAGAACAAAATCTCGCCCACATACCAGAGCCCACGGCTAAGCGGTTGCGAAAATCGCCAAGCTCTGCCTCGACAAAATTTATTGCCTATATTTAGTCACTTGCTGGCGCTCACGTTTTCTCAACCTATTTACACAAACAACACACCAAACTATACTATGGATTGATAATTTTTTTTCCTAGCGAGCCTCGACGCCACCAAACCCACTCTATGAAATTGGCTGTTTCTCTAGCTTCCATTTTGTTATAACCGTCGACAAAATAATTTCAAAACTTTTTCCCGTGTGACCATAACTACTGACTGTTTAGGCGACCGAAAGAAACTTCTAGGGCTCCTTCAAAGCTCAAATCCTAAAAATGAATGTACGGAGTTAGGTTTTTTAATGATCATTGTTTCGTTAGACGCTGGCGAGAAGTCTCCGCGGACCCCTGCCATACCCCTGAGTATTCGGCTCAATTGAGTGAATTGAGAGGGACATTAGGACTTGGGTCTTTGGTAAACAACTCGGACACATAATTTGCGACAAATCTTCTAGGTTTCCGTGAGTTACATCCATTAAATTCTCTCATTTGAGCAACAAACAAAGTGTGCTATTTTTAATAAGCGCGCCCGATAAGGGGCCTAAAAAATTTGCCAGTTAAAAGACATTATTACATATCACCTTTAAAATTCGGGACATGTTGACTCCCAGTATCCAAGCGGAATTCAAACATTCGTAATTAAATAATTACATTTTTGAAAGTAAGGAGGAGCATTTAAGCTTATTATTCCTTTAGTCAAAGCGCGATGCTACGGACCAGGAAAGTGTATTTATACTGACTTAGTGAGTTAAAATAAAAAGTAGCGCTAATTATAAGAACGATTTCACGGTGGCGGAAACACCACTCGACTTAGGGGTTTTTTCCTTACTTCTTTTTTGATCTGAAACCATCGCTTAAAGATTAATTCGCAAGTTTTACCTTAATACTCATAGGGTAAAACTCATGCAGAGACTATAATTAAACTGCGAAAATTTCCCTAAACCAGCATTGTACTATTTGATCTCCGTTTAAAAGGTTGCACTTACCTATGAGGAAGATGGGAAATGCCCTGAAGAGGAATTACAGGTATTGCCCCGCTGATGAGTGGTTGGCTGCAAACAGACAGAGTCGGCCCGAGCAGTCGTTGGAAGGAAAACCGTAGGCGCGGTGTCAGTCTACAGTTGCGGTTTCTCAGATGAACCAGCATTGTCGCCACTATCGCCACCTCCACGGCGATTAACACTGGAAAGGAAGGAGAAACACGCAATTTTCAACGTCGGCTTCTGCCATCTCCCTCGCTCCAACTCCTCGTCATCCTCCTCCCCGCCTCGTTTACTGCAACAACACGCCTTGGTCGAATGTGTGCTGCGCGGTCTCGCCGCGCGTCGCGCCCGCCCGTCCTTGTAGCGCCACTGCCAAACCTGAAGTGCTCAGTTGGTCTCAGGGTCCTCAACGTCTCCAAGGATGCGCATCGAGCTGGTGCTAGAGCTGAGTTTAGCCAGCGATGTCGAGAACCACTGTGCCCGTGCAGAGACTATTATTGATCATCCATCGTCCCACAGAACACTGAGCCGGGTCTTTGGGGAATCTGCCATATCGCACTTAGCTGGTCGCACCTAAAAATATCGACTACGGACGAATGCGTTCCCAGCGCTTATTCGCGGATCCACAAATCACCAGCTATGACAGGGATGGTTCGTCCAGGACATGTTTAAGAGATTTGGTGTGCCATTTCGAAGCAATTGGGGGTTATTGAGTTTAAACCGTTCCCCGCGCCCCGGGACGAAAGACACTTTCACCTTAAAATCGTGACATTATTGCGACTCTTTGATCCAATTTTACAATATTAAGTGCAAATCATCACTCGGCGATAGTTTTTCTCACTAGAATCGAAACATGCCGCAAACACATCATCTTGTAGTGTTTTTTACGCGAAATTATTTTAACTTTTTGCGAGCCAAAATTCGTTTCGTCTGTTGCGTCAGTTTACTGATAGAAGTGGCACATTTCCCCCAGTACTGAGCGCCATTGCAGAACAACGGTAGCAAAATTTTATCTGAGTGCCAAACAAATATTAAGGTTGGTGGGCTACTTCTGAGATACTCTTTTGTCAGTCGAGACGAATCCCCATTCGTGCCGCTGGGAGCGTGAGGGGCTGAGCGACTGCCTAAATCGTTGGCATAATACATATATTAGACCTCTACTTAAGGCCGAACTCATCGCGCATACCTAATCCAGTTGTCTGCATTCTTTCCAAAAACTCTGTCGCAGCCCGGTCCCCTGCTGCTGGCGATGTGCCCAGGACACATCGGTCCGAGAGTTGCTGCAAGTTCAACGCGCAGTCGTCCTGGTGTCGAAAGCCTGCGACCAATGAAGGAGCAGGGCAGGCGCTCTCGCGGCAGTCAAGCACTTCGCCCACGTCACAACGTGAATTTGGGGAATTATCCCGACCGAAAAATTTCACCGATAACTGGAAATTTCTCAGCGTAAAAAAAGTGTTCGTTTACGGTGGGCGAACATGAATTCAGCGAGTGATCCTATCCCCTCCCCAATGAGAAATGCTGCCACGCGTCCCCTGGCGACGCATAAGCTAGTGTACCAGAAACATAAGACTGATGAGAGTGACGGATTTAGGGTGATTAAAGTCGGGTCTGGACGCTACCCAACCTTTGAACGAGTACAAAAACGAGGAGTAGAAGCAAGGGAGGGTGATAGTTAAATTCCCACTTCTCCTTTCTTCTCCTCCGTCCGACTACACGTGATGTTTTTTCACTGAGCGTTAACGGGAGTCGCAAATTATCTTGTAACATGGCCGAGAATACCTCCGATGTAAATAGTTAGAATTCTGCTGAGATTCCTGGCCAAACTGGTAAACTCCTACTCGATTGTCGAGCAAATGCGCCTAGAGCTGCCGCATTCTCATGGCCATAGAGGTGGTCGGCCTCGTGTATATGCGGGTCGCATTCGCAGCCCACATACACTGGGTGAGTTGCCTCCCGACTGGTTCGCTTCCAACTCCACTCGTTTTGCCTTCCCACACAGCTAAAGTGGCTGCCGGCTTTAAATAAGTTAACTCACGTCCTCTGAGAAAACGGTTTTCCTGTAATCCTGCAGAATGCTTTTTCTCGCGTCAAAGCGTCAAAATAAACTATGAATTATCGAAAGAGATGCCATGACGCAGAGGGACGTCGGCAATGCTCTCCTTTCTCTCCCAATTCCCCAATCGCCAAAGAATGACGACGGAAGAGAGCGGCCCGCAATAATTTCTTCTCGAACGAATCAACGAATTGCTCCGTTCCCCGCCGCTTCGCATGCCGGACTGGCCGGGCTGTGTACTTAGAGCCAGCGTTCTTTCATGCACCGGTCGTGCGACCACCTTACTCGCCTGGACTCCATTTCATAGATTCGTCTCCGCAAATGTCGTATCATTTGATCCCCCAAACCAACAACGAAGACTCTTTTAGCTGCCCGAAATCAAATTCGATTTGATCCAGAAGGAGTTCCTCCGTCGTTATAATTGTGCAGAGGTACTTTCCCACACGCCTCTTCGCATTTAACATGTTAAATGATTTAACTCGTAGCCAAAACGTAAATGGCTCTATTTTTCAAACGAAACTTACGAAGCTGATTTTCTCAGTCAAAATTGGCGTAACCGAGTGTTTCTAAACTTGGGTAATCATTTTCCAGTCCACAACTCATTGGAGAACACCTGCGGCATTCAAGAGCATTTCACTGATTGTGTGCGGTCACCCTTCCCACTCGTGGATTTGGCGAGGTTTACGAAAGCCGCACGGCGACGTGATCGGACTACTAAGCGAGGAGACAACTGGCTTGTTGCAGTGAAAGGCGAAGGAGGAAGTGGGGTCAAATGCGCTTGTCAATCCTGCTCGTTAGCATGCTGACGAGCATCACGGTTCCTAAGTCTGTCCAATGCTTTTGACCCCATCCCTAGTCAAATGCGCCACTTTCTTTTATTCTTTCTCAGATCGTCCTTTACTTAACTGAGTATACGAGAGGCAAATTCTCCTGATTTACAGTGAGAGGTGTATTAGTGGATGTATGATGAGTGGTGAAGTAGACTCTGGAGTTTGATTCTCATGACTTCCCACTGGTGTGTGATGCACGTGTTCCCGTCTCCCCCGTGGTGATTGAAGCTGCGAAGTTAACGGGAGAACTGTGATGCCAATTTATTTGGTGGTGACCCGTCTATTTCCCTAGAGTACACTTTGAAATTGTGACCAGTGAAGAACTGAATTACGCCGATGAAATGTGACGATTAAAGAAGTTTGACTGGGTTTTTGCGTAACGCGTGGGAGCTAAGCCCTCTCGAGCCTGAAAATCTCTTGTCCACCCCGACGAGACAGGATTGGACCAGAAGAGAGAACATGCACACAGCCGAGCGGAGTGCTTATTTAAATGGCGATTCCGGACTAGATAGAGTCTGGCATAACCTGAGGACATGTAATCCCTGACGTGGATTAGTTGCACTGAAAGGCTGCCAACTGAGCAAAAAGCTACCCTGTTATGATAGCCAAGAGTAAATTCACCAGGAGTATCAACAGGATATTCACAACGCCCAAACTTAACAGGACCGTCAACCAACTTTCCCATTTAAGCTCTCTTTAAGAGAAAAGTGGGCCATCTCCCATTTGCATGGAGACTTGCGTACATGCATTACTAGATTATAGAGATAAGTTGCCTCCTGCCCCAGGACATTGCATGATAATGGGCTAGTTTTGCCACTCAGTCTGGTATCCCCGTCACTAGACCACCACAGTACCTCCGAATGCAGTAATGCTCAACTGGGGCAGAAAAACTTACATCCAGTGATAACCAGTTGGGCTGATGTTGACAGAAAGCGTTGCTTCTTTATCAGTATCTTCTTTGACCCTTCCAGAATGCGAGCGATACGGTTTGGTCTTGATGACTAAGGCTGCGTAGATCGCAGCAAACGCTAGCGGAGGCAGGAGCGCTGGAGAGCGCAGGAAATGGGCGAAGGACGTCTAAGTCCCGGGATCACGAGAAGTGCGCCAGGAGCATCGCCACGAGGATAAGCCACATCAACTCTCTCGTGGAGGCTTTCACTACCGCGGTGTTGCGATACACCACGAAGACGATGAGCACCAGGATGGTGAGGAGACCGCCCATGCTAGCTAAGAGGATGGCGTAAGACAGGTAGGGTGGTTCCATCGTGAGATAACGAGGGTCGATTGGTTCGCAAGCTAAAACGGATTCGGTGCAAGATAAAAGACACTTTACTCCAAACTAAGACTACTTAAAAGTTACCAAAATGGGAAGCCGAGCACAAAGTTAGTCGGTGATTGAGAACAGATGACCGCACAGTCAGATCTGCCCAAGTCTGTGTTTTTGCGTTTTATTTAGAGAGTCTACCAAATGACAACCCCGGATTCTGCTTAAGCCAATGTCGATTAAATTTGCTTAAAGGATATGGATTCTTTTAGAAGGTCGTGTTCTGATTATGTGAAAATTAATTGAACCTTAAAAGGAATTTCAACCGGAGGCTCTCCTAAATTTTTACCGTAAATTCTTCCACTACGTGTCTGCTATAAAAGAGCCTGCTTCTTCACTCCACACCCGTGTGACTACTAAAAAGGGTTTGTTTCTCACGGATGTTTTGTAATTCCACAAGCGAGACTGGTAAAAGTTTCGCCGGGATATCCTAGGCTTTGCAGCCTCTTTCACTTTAGTTCGCATTTGAGTAATGTAAAGCTTTTATTTGTGCATAGAATTTTTTAGACTTCATTGCTAATGCTGGTTCTTCTATATTTTTAAGAAACTATGAAAGAGCAGGAGAAATTAAAAACATTTATATCCGAAAAACAATGGAAAAATGTGACCAACTGATTGACTTAAACAATTTCTGGGACGTCAACCGCGAGGGTTGTGACACCAGCATTTTGTCTTCTCGCGAAAAAAGTGTTTGAAAAAGTCGGGAAACATCCAAAGCATTTTAGCTCAGAAAGGATTTTGTAAATTTCCCCGTTTAAACCTCTTATTTGAGATTGTGTAATTTTAACTCAGAATCTGATCGGAGCGCATTAATTAAGGACAGTGACACAAATACATTTTATCTTGGTTTCAAGAAGTTATTAAATTTTTGTTGAAAAAACTACCCATCATTCAAAACTTAGTCTCACGTAATGGAAAGTTGCTTTTTCACCTTTGCGGACTAAAAAAAATTACAAGTTTGATTAAACACTGAAAATTCGGGGAAGAATAAATGTAACAACTGAGGGAAACTTCTTTCACCTCTATGGAGCAAAATGGTCCCTGGGGATCTTCTTCTGCGACAATCCGATGCTGTTCCGCGGTTGGTAGTGGACTCACCGTCCACTTAACATAACGAAATGCAATCGTGATGAGCCAGGCAGGTTGAGAATTGGCCCCTTAATTATCTTCTTGGTGTAAAATTATTCTTCTTATAAGGTTAAGAGCCGGTGTGAAGCACGCATCGTGAAAGATGTTAGTTTTCTTATACTGGCGCATGAAAGCGCGAAAGTTGATTGTCCTTTTCCAGCCCCCATATTTGGCAGACTCAGTTCCCGTTTCGGGGTGCGCTGACTGACGGGCAAAGGCATGTGAGGACGCGCCACGGTTCCCACCAGAAAACCCCTCAGTGCACCCTCTTTAATACGCCGGGGAGGAGGAAAGTTGGGTGACTGAGTCTGGAAGAGCGAGGGAAGAAGGCAAAAGAGAAAGAAGTCAGCTACAAATCTTGCAGGACGTCTTGAGTGACAACTTTTAGCAGCTCACGTGACGTGACTCGATGGACAGTTAGAGGGGCTCTGAAAGTCTTTCTAAACCCGTGAGTTTCCCATTCCGCCACCACTGAGGCAGAGTGGCACAATGGTCTGTCCAGTGTTCCTCCCGTGATGTATGCTGATCTTCGATTTGTACCAGTGTGTCTGCCACTGGCATTAATGCAAAAGCCTACTTCTGGCGTCTTTTTCCACCAGCCTCCAATGTAACGGGCTAACCCCGCCAAGATTCCCCTCGATAATCGTCATCCAAGTTCAGGCGCGCTTCTTACTTTTCCGTTAGTCAGAATGTCGTCATCATCACATGCAAACTCTCCCACCTTCGCAACTGAATGGTGACTGCGTAAGGAGCCCAAGTTTTGATTTGCTGTGTCCTAGTTAAGTAGTCGGAAGGAAGAATTTGTTGAGGCTTTGGAATCTCGGGTAAAACGAGAGGTAATTAACTCCTACAAATGGCTGCGACCGAAACCGTGAGAAATGAAACAGGAAGGTCTTCTGCTTAAGTCCAGGCCCCCGTGTCTCCACAAAATAGCCACGTTATTGCGTGCTGTTCATGTCATCCCCAGTGGATTGGTCTGCTGTCATCCCAGTGCACGCATTCTGTGTGGTTCACGCTTTTTTTAGAAAACAGGGAAAGCAAAGAAGGGCTAAAAAAAATGTTGTTTACCCTAGAATGGACTTGGGGAAAAGCGTTTGCATGAGGAATAAAAGAATGTGAAAGTTTAGGCGCAATGAGATGGACTTTGTCATTTCGGGCGCTCAAAATGGACCGATGAGGATAAAAATCTGCTGTACTTAAACCTCTGAAAAAGGGATTTGGAGCAAATAGTGGACCGTTCAGCTCCTTCTGGGTCTTTCCCCATGTGCCTTTTAAAATACCTCGAGGCAAGGTTTTGAGTGGCATTTCATTTGTCTGAGCTTCAAAGCCAGTTGACTCGGATGCTGAGTCCTTTTTTGAACAGTTAAAAAAAATCCGCGGAGGATGAGGGATTGGCGGCAAAGAAACTCCGTCAAGGCTATCTCAGCCGTCACGAGACGAATGGGCTAGTGGACTGGGATCAGGTGGGAGATGTGGTGCAGATGGCACGCCAGTTTTATAAAATTGGACAAGGTGTAGACAAGAAAAATACTATTCCTACACTCCTAAGCGTGGAGAAAGGCGGCATGGGGAACCGACGAAATGAGACCGGAGCGTTATGAAAGTGAGGGTGCGGAGGAAATGACCCTTTTCGATAGAGGCAATACTAACTCGGCCTGTCCCCTTGATGTGTTTCCCAGGCGGACTTTGGCATGTGCCACCAAGGAAGTGATGAGACACCGCTGACAGTGTAATCAAATGGTGACGGCTTGCGAAGAACGTTGAATTCCCCTTGCGGCAGAGCTATTCTATCTCCCCTACAATGTTTTCTAACCTGATGACAAATTAGCCACACTTTCCCCTTATTCTTCCTCGTCGAACAAGCTTTCAACCTGGGTTGAAGGCAGAGAGGAGTGGCAACCTTTCACTCATTTGGGGCCCTTTACCAATTATCAATTTGCAAAAGAATAAGCATCTGCAGACGGACACTTTGCGACCTCGCGACACAACGAGGTGTGGCTCAACCAAAGAAGCCGTCCAAGGCCCCGCAGGCGCGGAGAGAGAATTTCCGTTGTTCTATGCGAAGGGTTTTATTGGCGATCTTAGCCGAGGGAATCAATTTCATCCATCCGTGAGCTTCCTTGGCTTCATCCTACGAAAGTCGTGGCCGCCGTCCAACGCACCACCCTCGGTGAGCTTATGATTGCGGGCCCCTGAGGCAAGTAATGTAACCGGAAGCGTCCTGCTCCTCCCCGAGACGACTTTTTTACCTCGCCTTACTCGTCTGTGTCTGGACGCTGACCGACTTTTTGCAAACCCCCATGACTTGTTGCTCCACACTCCATTTTGGCACTTCTCCTCGAATGTGAATCTCCCACGACTTTTAACCTTGGCAAAGGAGACGGGAACTAGAATCAAGGAGAGAGTCGTTCTTTTTTACGACCACAAATCCCGATGATGTTTAATGATTGCATTTTAGTGCCGCCAGACTGCACCGGCAGACTTGGATCTGAAAGCGCATTACTCGAGTTGGGCGTATAGCCAAGCTCGTAGACGCCCTCGAAATCACGGAATTTCGTCCCCATTTCCTAGGCCTTTCCGAAAGCCGCTTTTTTAAGTCCATCTTCTCCTAACCTCCGCTAATTCCAGCAATCTCGCCTTCGAGTCCGTGGGAGCGCTCGCAGGGTAAGGGCACCGAGGACGTTTACAGATTCGAGAAGGCGGTCTTTGAAGAGGACTTCTCAGAAATGGGGGAACGTGGAGAAGGATCGAATTGTCTCATACATCTGACAGTGGGTTCTGGAGACCATTCTTAAAGATCTAGGGTTAATGCCGATTTTGAAATGGTGCAAATGCGCAGGCAATGGGGGAAGGGCAAACGATGAATGTCTTTTTCGAACTTTGCTTGTTAAATTATGTTGGTTTTGTCAGCTTAAAGTGCAGTTTTTACGAAGCCAAAGCGAAACAAAGATTTACACAATCATTTACGGAAAATTTAGCTAGTCTGCTTCCTGCGGCAGCTATACGTGACGATATGATTCCCCTTGTCTTGTTTTGATACCTGTACAAGTTGGCCTCTGCCGTGTGTAAGCTGTGTGTGCGCCACAAATTTGTGTGTTGCAAGCGAGCCGAGACGGTTGGTTGTGATTCCATCTCACTGACACTGCAGGTTCGCAGGCCGCAGAGCATTACGTGGTGTGGAGATGGGGCGACCGGCGATGCTTAAAAGTCACAGCCGGACGCCCCTTTTACGGTTGGTTTGTTTGAAATAAACCGGTTTCACAGAGCTCATGGGTTGGTCCTCTTTCAGACACCCGAATAGACTTTGTGAGAATGTGGGTATGGTGAACTGGGACTGATATCGAAACGGTGGCAAGAGTAGGCAGTACAGGAGTGGTCCTCAGGGGTGAAATCATTTCATCAGCCTCTTTACCTCTATACATTCACCCTTCCATTTGGTCAACAGTGGAAATTCTATTTCGCTTGCCTGCCAATGGTGTGTCGATGGAGCAAGCGGGAGCCAGGCATTCCCACTTGAGGCATGACTCCTGGTGAGATGCGCGAGAAAAGCAAAATGTGGACTTGGTGCCATCGCAACTCACCAGACTTATTTTCGGTCGGTTTAAAGCCCAATTCACACGGATGGCAGGTCTCGTTAGGCGTCTTCCACTCGTTCGGCTTGCACGGCTGACAGATCCAGCAGCAGGCCTTTGATTTATCCTTTATTATCTACAAGGCACAATCCACTCTGCTTATTCCCATTTCCCCCAGCGCGTGCTTCTACATAGGGACCATATTTGTCAGTTAAAGGATCCGTGGCCTGATTTGTCTAATCTAGCGACAGACCGACGCCCCTTCAGCGACAAGCGTCAGATTCCTCGGGCGAGAGCTAATAATTTGGACGAGGTGTTAAGCCCGGCAGCCACTAGGCTGCTCTCATCGCCACCAAACCTCCGAGGTTGGTGGTGGATGCTGTTGCAGGACGCAGCTCTCTACGATAGCGGACCTGACTAGGCCAGTGACCCCAAAAGCCGCCGGAGTGTCCTGAGAGGCTTTTCTTCAATTTCCTGTGCTAATCGCCAAAATTGAGACATTAATCGTAGCCTCGAAAAGGCGAGTAAACAGCTGTTTATGGGTTAAGGCAGGGAACAATAAACAACCATATGCTTTACTGAATGGAATACACATCCACTGGAGTAGCGGGAAATAATGGCTTACAATGGCCTCGGTGGAAGAGAAGTTTCAGCTAAATTTCTCAGCCACGCAGCCTTAAGTACCACCACTCAGCCTCTCCTCGGCATCGACGCGGATTCCATTTGGTTGCGAGACCATGTGGCAATGAGAGCGAAGTAAAAAGAGCAGAGAGTCGGACAATCTTACGTTAAAACTAACGACATCCTTCGCCGTAAACGCTATCTAAGGTAATGAAGCACCGTTGTGAATGCGAAAGAAGGCATTGTTTCCCCATACCTGTTGAGTGTGGCATATTTCAACTCCTTAGACGAGAGTGAACAGCATTTCGAAACGCGACATGACAGCAGAAAGACTGGAGAGTATAACGTTTGTCGAACTAACCGTCTATAAAGGCTCTTTGCAATAAGAAGGCGGCTGGTATGCCCAATCTTCTCTGAAGACCTAACCGCTAGAAACGGCAGCTGCCTTGATTATGTCTAACCCTTCTCGCCTGTTATAACGCTGTTTTGCTGCCACCCTGCCTGCCACTCTTGTCCCCCGACGAGCTCGTAATCATTATGCGGTGCCACGGGGACCTGAAATGCGAACCGTCTAAGCGGTGGCTGTAGCTCACGCTAAGCGACATTCAGCATTTGCGACTTTCGACGAAGACAATGGGCAGATGGGGAGTCCGTTGACCCCTGAAGTGGTCATTTGTGCCTCTTTGGGTAGAACCGCAGATGTGGAGGCAGTCATGAATGTCGCAAACTCTCTGACTCCTAATTCGAAGGGTGCCTGTGCTGACACAACACTTAGGTCTAATTAAATTTGTGAGTGATGGGGAGCCTGGAGACCGCAGGATTCAATCACGAATACGGCAATTTAGTGTAATGCCGGAGGTACGGCGAATACAATAAAGTCTGCATTCATGGACACTAAACGTCCATTAATTGTAGATCGACAGTGGAGTTGTCCCAATGTGGATGATTTAGCAATCATTGGATGGATCCTCATCCACCCACCGACGCCTTCGACCTTTCACTGGATGAGGGCATTTCACAGAGCGAGGTGTAGAGCGGCCTTACTTACCTTAGCTTCCCATATATCACAGGGTTCACTGCAAAATGACCGGACGGGACCCGGTGTGGTAGTGTTGGACGAGTTGCTCCGCCACTGAAGATACTCGTCAAGTAGCATTATCAAGGATCCGTGTTTCCATCGGCCAACCTGGACGTAATCATAGACTTCTTCACCGTCGATATTCGTTGTGACCTGGTAATTCATGAGGTCGTAGCTAAAACACCCCCAGAGTAGTGACTTGGAAATCTACACAGACGGACATTCTGTGTTAGGCTGTGCAAATTACCTTGCAGGCGGATCGCCGTTCTCATCGAAAAAGATCGTGTCTCCATTGCGGTCAGTATAGTTCACCGCCAGCAATTCTTGGCGCAAGAGAGTCCCGTTGACGGGCAACAGACCTGGACACACCCCCGGCCGTCCGACACCGCACACTATCTCCTGCACTCTGTGAAGCGCCAGGGCAACCACGTAGATGGCGAGGTTCAGGAGGGAGAGTTTGTTGTCCTGACGAAAGGTCGACGCCTTTAAGCTCTCTGTACCTGTAAAGGAGAGGCTGAGAAAACAGTTGCGCTCCCAGATGGTCCTTCGCGGGGAATTGACGTGGATTGTTCTGGCCGTCCGTGTCTGCCTGTCACTCAGGCCAGCATGTGGTGCGCACGCCTCTGGGCTACCTGCCGCAGAAGCGGAGGAAGCGAACTCGCCATTAGGTGCACGGCTGTGCTTTCCCAAGGGTAGTGTGAAAGAATGTAATTGGGGTAATTAATTTTCATCCAACCAGACACGAATGGGGGTAACCCTACTCCTGTCTGCATTCAACCGTAACATGAAAATGTAAATGCCAGAACGTGTATTCGAAGGAACTATTCCACCAACCGGTGCAGAGTCTTCGTCTGCCCTCCACGTCGGGCGTGATTGAGCAATTGAACTTCTGCTCCCAGAACTCTGTGAACCACGGATTGATGTTGTGATGCGTCTCTGGAGTCAGGCTGGTAAAGTACTCATCGAAGTCCTTCACTTCAGGCGAGTGGAGGCGGATGGAGAAGCTGCCCTTCGCCAGTCGACTGAGAGCTCGTTCACCGGTGCGGGGATTGACCACTGGTCCCAGAATGTCCAGTCGGTCTGCCCAACCGTCTCTGATTAAGAGAACACGTTCACAATTACAAACTTACGCAAATACAAGCAAGAGCACACACAAAGTTTGATGCCCACATCACGTGACCCAGCTTTTCCGTAACCTCCCCACCCGTCTGCACTTCTTAAGTGGTCACTATAGTAATAAATGGTGCATTGTCGGGGGGAACATCATAATTCCACCTCTTTATTATCATTAATCTAGCAGAAGTAACGACGACACGAATGATCCACCGCCTTGTGAGCTGGCAACCCCCGAGGGCGGATGCTTTGTCCATGACGCCTATAAAGAGGGAGACTCCTGTCCTCAGCGGTATGGTCATTTATGTCTTGCAATTTATTGTTAAAGCGCCATTTCCAGCGCACTCAGATGCCCTTCTCCGGAATCGTCCTAATACGTCTGAGTGATATGCACGAGGCTGATAAAAATCCCAACCACTTTATGCTTTTGCGGTGTATCACAACGGCACGTCTCTTCAGCTCACCTGTCTTCGTCAACCGTGCACGTAACTACGCGGACCCTCACATCTCACTGACGGGTGTTTCAGTGACCGCTCGAACGCTTCCATGTCCCGACGGTGGGTCAATGCAGCACGGATGGACTGGTTGGAAATTGTCGTGCTTGTGTCGGTAGCATCTATTAGTGACGGCCATTTGCGGTGCAACTGTGCACCGTACTGAATAGATGTGCAATGCTAATGACCTAAAATTGCTGATATCTTAAATGGGGATTGGAAATAATTCCCTAATTTTCCCAGATCCAATTTGATGCCGTTAAGGGCGAGAACAGTGTCCACCTCAATGGATTTTACCAACGTTAATGTGTCTCAAAACGCGTCCTCGCAGGCGCTTAAGCTGGGCGCGATTCAACAGGGCGAAGGGGAAGGATTAGAATTAAACCGTCCGCAAGACATCCATATGGACTGAAATCTCGTCTTCAGCGCTCACATGGTCAGGCCCTTCGGAATCATCTATGCTGTAACGCCTTGGTGTGTATTGGGCAGGGTTAGAGGAGACGAAGGAATTTGGGCAGTCCACATGGCGCCTCCAACCAGGTGTGCTGTTAATTGTGCCAAGCTGGCTCCACCTGAGGCGAAGGCAAACGGAAGAAGGTTGTTCCCCTTTTTCTGCCCGCTACAATCGCTCGAAGGCGGGAGGATTCCTCAATGCCTTCGTTTTAATTGTCTAGGGGGAGTGGCACTGCCACTGCACAGTCTCCATTAGCCGTGGGATGCTGTTCGTGATCTCTTGTTGAAGGGCAATAGCACCATCTACTGCTGCCGTGGCGACAACTAAAAACTTTGCAATTTAAAACTTTTCTGAGCGCTCAGGAAAAATCTCCTCTTAACAATTTCCCTTCGGCCATTAATTCGCCGCGGAACACTGAAGTAGCTGTAGATGTTTGTATAAAAGCTTGTCCCAACGCTTCTCGCAGTGAAGGAGGGTAGGCAACCCAACCGCCTCCGCTTACCCTAATTTGACCTTTCTGCACGGATCGTATTAACGTGTCTTAGAGGGGAAATTGCGTCCCTCTCTCCTCTCGGCTGATTGGAAGGAGCTGTCAGGACAATGCTGTCTCACAACTCACGTGCCAATAAGCATGTAGTCCTCTTCATGCAACTGCAAAGTGTCCATGGCCTTCAGGAGACCCCCCACCGTCTCGCCCTGGCAGAAACACACCACCACCTTGGCCTTTCGATTTGCGTCGAAGATGTCCTCCGCCAAATGCAGAAAAGCCTCCTCCGTCTCCTTGTTGTCGATGCTACGCTCTATCTCGGCACATATGCCCACGTCGCTCATGCGCGCCTTCAGAGTTGCTATGCCTCTTTCACCGTAGAAGTCTAAAAGTGAATGCCATTATACTGAATCAACACGGCACCTGGAAATAGTCCACGTCGGGTGACGGGAACGACTTCAGAGTAGCCTGACTTACCCAAGTCATCCCTAACTACACGGGATGCTCTGGTTCCTCCGTCCATTCGTAAGTTGGTGTGATTGAACTTACACACAGTCAATAATCCAGTGCCTTTTTAAATTATGTAACATACGTTTGGGTTGTTCCAGCCCAAACTCACCTACCAAAATGCCTTTCCGAACCACCTTAGAAGGCGTGCGAAAGAGGTGATGGTATGCGTGCCTGTGTGATAGACCATCGGCTCCTTTAATTACTGCAATGAATTTATTCCATATCACACCTGCGACTAGCCGCCCACATGGGATTCGTAGTCTAGAGAAAAACGCAAAATCGCATTCCCACTTTCCATAGGGAATAACTTTGGAAAAGTAGACATTCTGATTTTATTTCGTAGAAGCCGCCCAACCCCACGACACACTTACGCTTCCACCCAAATTTTGATCAAATAGGGAAGAAATGTCCTAGTGAACGGCATGAAGCTCAGTCGTGAGAAATTGGGGGACTCTCTTCACCACAATCGCCCTGCTCCTGTCACTGACACGCCCGCACACAGAAATTTGCTCCGGACTCCGGTCCCCGTTGAGAAGGTGATTTCAGGTTGGGGGACAGGAGACTCAGTGGGGCTACGGCTATGTTGGCACGGCGTTTGTCGCCAATGCCCACTTTTGCGTGACCTCCCTCGACGACGTGTCCTCCTCGACTCACCGTTAGTCCATCTCCCTCCCTCCCGAATTTGTCTGATGTGAAGACTAAGTGAGAACACTCAAATCGCAATTAAAACTGCTCATGAGAACAAAGTAAGGGTTGCAGTGGCCGTACCCAGTGACGAGAAATGTGTCCCAATTAACGCGGGGCTTGTGACAGGCGTTTGCTTCTTGTCTTCAAAGGTTCCACTCTTGGTAACCGGTAAGCGCGACCCTCTCAAGTGAATGTATCCCACACTTCTTGTGGTACAAAGTGAAAATAGCTCTCCTAGTCTAATCGCACGACTGCCCGCACCTTGTCATTAAGCCTGAGACAGACAGACTGCTCGTCTGTTCAATTCACTCGACTAGGAGTGTCTCTTTTGCCGGACGAATACGTCTTCCAGCACCACATGCTGCTTATTAACGAAGAGTCCTTGCCGGAAAAATCGCGGGCTTGCAGAATGCTTTAAGTAGGGACATTGCCCTGGAATAGCTCAGAGGCGGTGGACGAAGTCGCGATAGGCAGTGAGCGACGTCGACACGCTGGGGTCAATGGGTAAAACTTTGAGGACAATGAAACCATTGAGTAGATTCACACAAAGGTGACGGGGAGCATGGGTGATGGAGTAGACAAGTGGGAACTCCGGAAGCCCCCCTGAGACAAATCAGTACACCAAACAGTGTAGCGCCCAGATCCCTTGCGAAAAGGACTTCAAATCCCGCCGCCAGGGGATGGGAGGGCCTGTGGGTGGAGGAAAGCATAATAACTCGAAAAGCTTCGTAGTCCACCTTGTGTTTTGGGGTCAACTGGAGTCGCAAGGCTTCGGCGACGGGCACTTTGACAGAATGAGACTTGGCGATTTACAGTGACCCACTGCTCCATCTACTTCGTCGAACACGAGACGATTAAGTTCTTCGTGCCTCCATTGTGGCCTGAGTTTTATATTTTGCGGAGTCGTTAATAGCCAGTGCAGACGAAGGGACTATGCCCAAATTGCCAGAAAGGCTTTAAGTCCTCGGCTATCGCTATTCAAGTTGCTGAAATGCTATCGCGAAGCAAGGAGTGCCAGATGTTTAATGTGTCAAGCGGCGACCTTGCGAAATACCAAGGTCCTATTGGTGAATGAAGTGCATCAATTTCTGCCATGCTGATAGTGCTTTGAATCTTCCCCCGAGCGTCCATGATTGGAGACGAATAAGCCTGAGAGGGGAATCTCTTCCCACTCGGCGCAATAATCGAAGTTAATGACGTAAACATTTAGAAGACGAAGGGGACAACTCCCTCCAAAATAAAGCTGTCTAAATCAAGATATACAAGGTTTGGAAATCAGCCTCCTTGCCGTCCCAAGTCAACTTCGCCAGCCATAACATATGGGCTCATTACCGGAGGCACTGAGCGATTCCTCTAACTGGCCGGCGCAGATCCCAGTTACAGTAGATTTCCACCTCCCACATGCATATGTGTGTGTCTCTCCCACCTCTGTGAAGACTTTCCAGAGAAAAGTTCTCAGCCAGTAAAACGTACTTCGCACACTAGCGTCATCCAAGTGTACAAAAACTCCGTGTCTCTGCCATGTTCTATGACTCCTGGAGGCCGGAGAACTGCCGACCGAAATAAGTTCTCGCCAGTCCATGCGTGTGGAAACGTCGGTGTGAAGGAAATAAGACGCGAAGGACGTGATAGAGGCGGACTGAGAGAGTGAGAAGTGACTGGGAAAACTTATATCTTTGCCTTCCTCGCGTGTAGCAATTCGGCGTTTTAAGGTCTCCATTTATTATCATGCTTACCAGCGGATGCAATCGCTCACGCGGCGTTGGGGAAGCAGTAAGCTGCCTTGCCCCTGTGGAATGAGCTACATTTCTTGTCATCAGGCGCCCCGTCCTCCTACCTGTCAGGATGGCCGCAACACTGGCCGCTCGGTCGACTAATTGCTGCTTGAGGGAATAGACGCAATTATAAAAGAAAGTGTGGTTGTCGGATTCCTTCGAAATACTCTCACTGTTGACGAGGAGATAAAGGGATGAACAGAGTGCAGCGAGGCTCAGATCATTTAATTTACTGGCAGACGGGCATCCAGGGTAGGGGGATTCAGTTGCGGCACCATTAAGTGATGCAATCAGCTGGAAAATACATGTGTTCGGCGCAGAAGGCCACGGGAATTTCCCCAAAATCTTTTCTGCCGCACTTTGGTCTGCATGGTTAATTATGCCCCCTCAACGAATACCGGTGTAAGACCGCAGCAGTTGCACTCCGCCTTCCAGAGACGTCGCGTCCAAGTGACTCGGTGGTCGAAACTGACCGCCTCCGGTTCTATTAAGAAAAGTCATAAGTGCGCCCACTTTTGTTGCCTTTTGTGAGGTGGGCGAACCTCTACGCAAAGAAGAATGTAACTCGACTGTGAGCTAGGTGAGAAGTCAAAGACTCTTTCAGTGGCCTTGCGACTGATTTCGTTCTTTGCCATGGCTTCCTCCTACGCCACTGCACCCCACTACATTTTGTAATCGGCCTACCTTTTGGATTTGAAGGTGAACTGCTGCTGATGCCCTCCAGTCGTCATACCATCATTTGTGCTATTTTAACTTGGTATTTCTTGGGAATCGTGATGTTCTTATCCTATCAACGGCATTATATTATCAGGCTTCAAACACCGGTACCGGATCTAGAGAGTGTGAGACATTTTCCGCAACTGTTACGCGACAAGATTAACAGTCAAAAGGGCGAGTACGATTTACGTTTATTCCTTTGTTACCGGCAAGGCAATTACCGCGCTCTTTTATCTCGCCAGCCCAAAATAGCTAGCTTCCGCCATAGTAAAACCGGCAAACCAAACGCGAAAGATCTTAGGGCTGACACACCGTTTACTAGAACCTCATGGCGACGTATCTCCTCCTCCGTAAATGATGTGACAAAATTCCCCGAAAATAAACACCACAACAGTGTCGTGGCACACCAGCCAGGTACACCGTAAACGACGAGGGCAGTGTTTATCAACAGTGTCGCCGGTGGTTATGAACGAAACACCTGCCTCAGACAGGCTCGGTGGTTTTGTGCGGTGTGAGCGCATCACACAGCCTGGAAAGACCTCATATCGAAGGCGGTGAGGGTGGGCGCTCACAGCTCAGCCCTTCCTCCACGCCCCGGGTAGTGGACGAGCAGGAGACACGCGTCGGGAGGGGAAGCAGTCACCTCAGTCGACCAAAACAGAGTCCGGAATAAGCGAAACGTGGTTGAGTGCGTCGAGGCAACAGCCATGGGTGATGTGTGGAAGTTAGACCGCTCCGATGCCAAGTAGAATAAAAGAAGTGCGCGCATTTATGTGTCTGTCGATGTAGAAGCAATAACATGTGACCAATTATTATCCACCGGTGCGATTTTTTCGGCTTTCTAGACAAATGTACGAAAAACCGTTTCATATCATTCATAGAAGACTACTTGGACACATCCTTGTTTTCGGAAATAAGGAGAACATCCACTTGCCATCTGACGTGGTGGTGGAAGATGACAGCAATGAGGGGTTGCCACCGAGACAGAAACGGTTTTGGTGCCAAAATATTCATGCCAGATGAAACCCGGGATCAAAAAAACTTTTTTCTTTCACAGCCCACCGTTTTCTAGTTAGACACAATACAAAGTGACCCGAAAGTGGTTGAAATTGTGTCACAGGAAAAAAAGAAACAGAATTTTGTCAATAAATTTGTTTTACACCGCCCCCGTGTCTGCTGTTGCTGTGGTCTGTTGGTCTCTTTCCCCCACATTTAGACAGAACTGCCCGCTGTTACCTCAGTCAGTCATGAACCACCCAGTTGTAGTCTTCCAACATCGTAAAAAGCTGAAGTCACCAAAGTAGAAGACGTAATTCCTTCCTCTGGATGGTTTCTTGTACCAAGTTAGATTTGGATGTCTCAGAGTGAAAGCAACACGATAATTCGGCCACTCCCAAACCAAATAATCGGTCCCTGCTATAATTTCTACAAAATTACGTTTTACTCATCCCCACTAAGATTGGTAAGGGAGGCTGGACGGGGACTTCGGGTTCTACTTTAGTCCTGCACGTGCAGGCGGCCAGTGTCGGTTGATATTCAGTGTCAAATCGACGCCGAAGCTTCATCTGCCCCAAGGCGAGGGCTCGAAATGGTGGTGTGACGAGTCAGGATGAGTTCCCCAAATGCCCATTTTTGTTCGCCTCCTGTCGATTCCGGGCCTCCTTACCCGAGGGAGGATCGTTTCGTGGCGGAGATTTTGAGTGATGGTTCAGTGTGAAGAATGCCTTGTCAACCGATGTCACACTGATACGGATGAGGTGTGGGCAATGAAAGCCTTATAAAGCGCATGCAGTGGGTGTGCGGGATTCTGAGCACATGAGAGGATTGCGCCCTAGTTTCTGTAAGCGTAGAATCGTTTGGCGTCTATTCCCACTATTTACAGAAGTTAGCACGTAAAAGCACTAAAAATGTCGTAAAAGGTACTCTTCTTGTACGCGTAACAATAAAATCCTCACCATTGGAATTCACTAGAGCCACATAACTCCATCCAAATTTCAGGAGGAGGGAGATAATCACCTCCACTTGGAGGGTGTCCGAAGGCACAACTCGCAGGAAGTACCGATAGTCCACAATATTGCTCAACTCCGGTGCGGTGGCCGAGTACCCAATTTGGGGGATGGAGAAGAGTTGAAGCACCTGGTGCACCTGCTTGGTCATTTCACTGGAGCCGGGTCCAATCAGCGCGGCAATTGGTATTTCAATGCTACTGGGCGATACGCCCGGAGGGAGGCACCGCTTGTTAGAGCCATTCGTCCAACGCAGACAATCCTCATATTCCTTATAAATAAACGCAGTCCGAATAAAGTCCATGCATTGCTCCAAGGCGATGGGAGCGTACCAACAGGTGTCCCGAGCATCTACACCCAGACGAATTCCAGGAAGGATGCTCTCGTCCTCATTAATCTCCTGAATCGTCTGAATGAGCGCTTCGACCCTATGGATCCCGTACTGTTCACGCACGCCGCCGCACTGTCTCGAAAAGGCTGTATTCACTGTCGGCTGTTCGTGGATAGGGAAGAGAGCGCCTATCATAATGTCTCCGGGGCTTCTGACCTTGAGTTTTTGGTACAGAGCTCCATAAGGCGTAAGCTGGAGTTCACTGAGAGTGATGAAGAAGACAATACACACCCATGGGAATAGGCCCATTGGAAAACGAATTTTTACGTTCTCTGTGCGCCGGCGGGGCGTGATTGCAGTGCACTTGGCATTCAACGAGCCACAACCTCACCGTAGCCACGTAGTGATTTCGGGGTCGTTCATTGGTCACTCGAGGGATGCGCGCATAGTTGATTGGACGAGGAGAGGAGACTTCACCAGTGACAGCGTCAGGACCGCGATTATTCTCAATAGACCCTTTCCTACGCGCAAAAAAAGTGGCATTGAGCAAATATTTTAAGAAATTGCCACAGTTAAGACATCTCGCCGTCCCGCAGTACCCATGGACTAATGGGTGAGTGGCATATAATCCACTCTTCCTCCAAATTTCGTAACATCTTCAAGGCACTCACTGCTCCGCGTACCCTCTAGTTTTCTAAAATCCATTAAAGTGGACTTCTACATCAAGAAGAACGTCTTTTAGTTGTGCGAAAGTTAATCTTCTGGTTAAGTTTTGAACAGATAACTTTGCTGCGAGTTTGACCTATTAAGATTCAATTTCAGGGTATTTTTACGTCATTTGGTTTTCCATTTCCAGGAATAGGATTTCCAAGGCCATTTAATGTAGGATTTTTTCCGTTTTCATGCTTATCACTGAAGACTAGGAGGTGCTAACTTTCATCTTGGTGGCCGTCTTCCCAGAGTACGTCACACACTTCGTAGTGCTTCGAGTCAACAACTGTTTATGAGTGGGGAAGCGACGACTAATGTGGGAGACCGCAGTGCGCCTCTCGAAGGACACCCCGTTGAGAGGTGAAGAAGAAAATTGTTTTTACCCATCGATGAAGACTACTTTCGCCCGGAAAATCACGACAATATCAACGGCAGCTTGTATCGGCAGTGCAAATGTTAGGTCTCGAGAGACACACTACAGGCTCCCGGAAAGCTCATTTTCTTTTGGAGTAATGAAACACTCGAGAACACCATGACGCCAAAGCACTGGCAGTTATCGTGTTGCATCGTGTGGGCTAAGCGCCCCACGTCCTCGACATTAACACTCACGAGCATTTGTTCGCACTCGAGGGCCATTAGGCCAGAGTAGCTCCACCGTGAGTGATTTATCAAAGGGAAAACGCTCACACTGAAGTGGTTAGAGTTGAATGTGCCAGGAAAACATCGAAGGTTCACTTTTGACAAAATGTCAAAATGATATGGACCCTGGCAGGCTAATACGGTAAAAAACCAGTGATGTTGAAAGAATTAGGGGAAAAGGTCAAATTTGCCAACTTTGTTTGATATACCGATTGAGGTATAAGAAAGCGAAGGAGAAGTGATCGTCAGTGAACACGGGTGCTTGCTAAAGAAGATGAAAGAAAATGCTGTAGGCGGGAAACTGAGACAATTTGAAAATGGGTAAAGTGTTAGTTCTGCAGAGATACGGATACCCAGAAATAGACTTGCCCAAAGAAGGGAGCACCCAAGAGGGAAAAAGAAGGACTTGGACAATGTCAAAAGAAGCAAGAAAATACAGTGGTGAGGGCAATAGTTTTTCGGCAGGAGGAAGGAATGTCTACCGCTCCGCTGTATACAATTCATTCGCAGGGCTGAGTGCCTCCACAACTGCCAACGGGCTCGAAGAAGGAGGGAGAGAGTCAACCGAAGATGTGCTTGTCTCGGTGCACTCACCCAACTCCAAGGCTTGAGCAACAGCCAACCGGCAGCACTCGACTCCTCCCCCCTCACCCCTCACTCCTCTCTCTTTCTCTGCACTCACCAACACACAGCACACAACACACAACAACCGTCTCCAACTTCCACTACCACCACTCCACGTGGCGAGTGTCACCATCATTCACTTCCTCTCCACTCGCCTTCCTCACTACGTCTTCCACCTCGCCTCACCTCGCCTCACCTCGCCTCACCTCGACTCATTTCGCCTCCGTCAAACACCTCACCACGTCGTCCCCTGACACCACCAGCACACACCCACCTCGAACCCACGGTGGCCGCGCGTCCAGCCACGTCAAACTGCAAGTCCCACGACTCAAGGACCATCCCTCCTCATCCATGCGCGACTCGTTGTCGCAGCAGCAACAAGCACAAACAGATCTGCTCCCAACTTAATCTCCTAATCCAGGTTTGCACCTCTGTCCACCAACCTTGTCTCGAGAGACACCTGACCCCATGTGACCTCTGCCATGCCCGACTTCAACAACTGCCAACGCACTGCGACGGAGTTAGAAGGCCTCCTTCTGACACCATCCTCCCTTCCACCCCCATCTCCACCCTCCCACCCTCCCACCTCCCTCCTCCCCACCCACCCACTCCCCACCTCCTTCCAACACCACCTCGCTGCACATACCTCAACATCGAGGGCGTTGTGCGCGCTTCCGCCCTCAAAGCAGACGCCATGGACGAGGGTTCTCAGGGTGGAGGGAATGCATGTTCACAGCAGGGAGCAGTGTTAGGAGAATGAGGCGGTGTGGAGAGGGAAGTGAAATTGGAAGTTGAGTTGGAATTTCAATTGCAATTGGAATTGGACGAGAAGATGCATGTGAGGATGGGGATGGAGCAAATTTGTGACATGGTCGATAAACACAGCCGCAAGATGCGGTGTCTCCCTTGTAATCGGGCGGTTAAGGGGAAGGAGGAAGATAAGGAAGTATGGATATCGATGCAAGACTCCTGCGCCGTTAAAAGGAATGCTGGAAACTGTTTTTTAACTTTAAGGAGATGTGCTGCATCGACCGTGATGTAATGACTGATCGAAAGGTTGGATAGATGCACAGGCGAATAGTTCAGGAAAATGAATAGAGCAATCATGCGATGCGTCTTCGCATCCTTCCGGTCACTCTTTCTGACGCGGCAGTCCTCATCACAGCAGCATCTTACTCTTATCTCACCGCTAAGTAGTTATGAGTTGGGAACTGTTCCTGTTAACGAGAAAGTGGAGAGCCTACCTTGGCACGGAGGGAAGTTAAACGGGCGATAAGCGGCGAAGGCCTCGCTTCCGCTGGAGAAAATGAGCCGCCCATTTCTCTATTGCCCAGAAAAACAAGCTGGTTTCAGTTAAAAGTTTCGGTCGTTGCGAGGCGGGGATGAGTTTCGTCACACAGAAGTTGCCACCTACGAAGAGATGAATTCTCCACTTCGAACACCTTAACGACCATTCTTGTCACTTATTATTACCTGACTTGTAAATCATCATAAAAATATATTTTGAGTCAAATTAAAGAAAAATTTGTGACTGTTCCTACTTAGTGGAAGCCGCGCCGAAGGATGGAAATGGCATTACCTCACTGCCCAGGATAACCACGGCTTTTGCTGAACCGGCGTCTCTAGTCCGAGACCGCAATCAGCAGTCCTGCAGGGTGGAGCGGCGGGCGGAGCCAGTGGAAGTAGCACAACCGTCTCGACCTTCTGAGTAGACGCAGAATGCCACTGTTGCAGATATAAAGGCCGAAAACGTACGTCATTGTTGCGTAAGAACCGGCAAACAATGGTTTATTTCTAAATCGAGCCCTTTAGATGGCGAATTACGTTCTCTAGAAGCTTCCTCTGCATGTGCTTTACATTTTGGAAAAATTAAGCCAAGACGGGATTTATCGAACCAGACGTTTTTACACTTTCAATTCAAAGACACTCATTTTTTTTCCAAAACAATCTAATTTTCGTGTTTCCATCCACCGTCGCTCGCCACGAAACGTCCACACATTTCGTTTGATTGTATGATTTCTAAGGAGGGAAACTACAATTAGTATTTTGCTAACATTTAGGAAGGAAAATGTCAGGAAAGTGTGGAGTTGCAGAGATCGACTTAAACGCTTACGTTCCTACTTCGCCATATACTGCAGACTTCAAGAGTTGATGCTTTTCTACTTAACTACAAAGTGGTAATAGTTTTCATGTGAATGGCTTGCATTGCCGAGATCTGTCGAGATGACCAGAGGGTCGTCGTTGGGACAGCAATGTGCCTCCACCTTTGGTGAGCAGCTTGGCCGGTTGACTTTGAAATTGATCTTTTTAAGTGGGCCTCTGAAGTTCTGCCTTTTGGGACAGATAGTAAGTCCATATGATTTTTTACACCAACGAGCTCGCATTTATCCTTCTTCCAACACCTAACTCCTTAACGCTCGACAACGTCCACGCAAGGTGCTACTGCGGGGAAGGCTCCTACGATCACGTGGTGTGTACTGACTCTGCTGCTGCTGCTTCTGCTGCCGCTGCCCTAAGTTATTTAAATTTTTGCCCTTCTTCAACGCTCCTGTGCTAACTGGCGAAACCGACAGCCACCTCTACTCTGTACGCAGCCGCAGCCGCAGTCTCACTGTCCCCTGTTCATAGAAAATTGGACTGGTGCGGCAACTTCTAAGGGCTTTCTAGTAGGCCGCAAAACACTATCCACCGCGTTAATTGCCTATGGTGTGGCGTAGCCAGTCAAATTAATTTTCCCCTTGAGGGAGAAGTGGATTTGACTGCCTATATCTCATACGATGACGAGGTGGGTGAGGAAGGGGAGAGGCCGTAGCGAAGTCTGGTGTTGGTGGAACGTAAACCGAGGCTGAGATGAAGAGTGCCGCAGGAGAGGGTGAAGGCGAGGAGTCTGAAAATGAGTCCTCTGTCTTAAATCATGTATTCCCTCGGTAATGGTCAGCGTAATAGAGAGAACAAATTTTTTGTTAATTTTGTATAACAGAATGTGAACTTCATGGTCGAGATGCGTGTCGTCCGAAGCCTACAAACCGCCATTAAATGAGTGCCTCGGTCGAAAGCACGTGTGCAGCCACTCTGGCGCCGCTGTCTAAAGGCCGCCACCGAAGTAGAGCCCGTAAGGCCAACGTCCTATTCCTCGTGTACGCCCGTGAGGCGGCACACATCAGTGCGTCAGCGTCGCAAGGCTGTAGGTCGTCATCTTCGCCCTCCCACGTTAGCAGCCCCTTTCTGATTGGCTTTTAATGAACCTTCCACTGCATAACAGAACATTCCGCCATGTTGACGAGGGGATAACAGCAATGACGGAAACTACAGAGTGTGATAATGGGACGAAATTAGCCGGCTAACAGATAATATAAATATCTCAGAGAGGAGGACGAGGGTTGTTTCATGGGCGAAAGAACAGGTGTTTCCTACTCTCACGGGGAAAATTGCATGAGGACGGGTTTCGTAACTGAATTGCCTGCAAATCTTCCTGGGAAACAGTAAACTAGTAACAGCGAGTTCCATTTTCCCCCAACGACAACTGTCAGTGCACACATGTGAACCTGAGGAGTGGTCCACTTACCAGTGGGATCTCAGCAACAGATGGCACGAGAGCAGAAGCCAGCTACTCAATGAACGGCATTAAGAGCGTGTACCCGAGAAACCTTTGGGATCACTCGCCTTGGTCAATAATGGACCATAGCGCCCGAGGACCTCGTTCCACTCACTCTTCACTAATCGCTACGAAAAATAAGTCACTGCAAAATGAGGCACTGCTTGCGCCCCTCACTCACGATAACGTGCGACTTAGTCAATGGGGCAAAGAATGGTTCAGAAGGCATCCAAACGGATTTGTGTGGGAAGAAATATATCACCAGTCTGACGCAAACCTTTGGCGCGCAGGCGCATCGGGTGTAGCGTTGGTAGGCACGACTACGCTCACTTTAGTCATACAACAATGCACAAGTTCTGTAAAATTCAAATATGAATCTCTGCGTTTCCTGCAGGCACCACCTTCTAAAAAGCTTCGTGTAGAGATCATAGATGAGGAAATAACAGATTGCGCAGCTCAATGTTCCTTAACTCAGCGTAGCGTTATCCGTGCGCCAGGGGGGGGGGGTGGATGCTATGACGCTGTGACCGAAAGCAGGGACGTGGGGTTTATGACAGAATTCTCCTCTTCCTCCTCTTTCTAGCTGAGCTGGTAACCACTAGACGACATCCGCGTATCCACCCTTCCTCCGAACAACCCACAGTTAAACCCACGTAAAGTGCGACCGTCTTCGGATCACCGTCGCTCAAGTGCATTAAGAACAAAGTACGTATTCGGGTAGGCGGAGAGCTGTAAGCGGAGTGGCGGGCTGAGGGGTATATCTCAGCCTTTCCCAACAAATACAGTGAAGGACTGTAGACGTGCCTGCGTGTGCGTGTCTATTTACCATATATGTGACGAGGACCTGGATTTGCGTTCGTGGAAGGAGAACAGGAGACCGAAGAAGAGGAGTGAATGGCACACAACTCGAGAGAGCAGTGATGAAGCTAACCATGTGTGGGACAATTGGAGCTGATAGTGAGGGTCCTGGCAGGTCAGTGGACGGATGAGAGGGAAACACATAAAGATAGTTCAGTCTATCCACCACTTTGGCAGCAGGTTCACTTGGTAGGGACATCGAAAAATGTGAGAGGAAGGCCCACAATGCAAGGAAAAGGCGTTAGAAGTATCGAAGCTAATGGCAATCATCGGCACCCCCTCCAATACCAAATGATTCTCACATCATTGTTTGGACTCAATTCGCCTCTTCTCCCCATCCTCACATGCATCTTCTCGTCCAATTCCAATTGTAATTGAAATTCCAACTCAACTTCCAATTTCACTTCCCTCTCCACACCGCCTCATTCTCCTAACACTGCTCCCTGCTGTGAACATGCATTCCCTCCACCCTGAGAACCCTCGTCCATGGCGTCTGCTTTGAGGGCGGAAGCGCGCACAACGCCCTCGATGTTGAGGTATGTGCAGCGAGGTGGTGTTGGAAGGGAGGTGGGGAGTGGGTGGGTGGGAGGAGGGAGGGTGGGAGGGTGGGAGGGTGGGAGATGGGGGGTGGGGAAGGGAGGATGGTGTCAGAAGGAGGCCTTCTAACTCCGTCGCAGTGCGTTGGCAGTCGTTGAAGTCGGGCATGGCAGAGGTCACATGGGGTCAGGTGTCTCTCGAGACAAGGTTGGTGGACAGAGGTGCAAACCTGGATTAGGAGATTAAGTTGGGAGCAGATCTGTTTGTGCTTGTTGCTGCTGCGACAACGAGTCGGCGCATGGATGAGGAGGATGGTCCTTGAGTCGTGGGACTTGCAGTTTGACGTGGCTGGACGCGCGGCCACCGTGGGTTCGAGGTGGGTGTGTGCTGGTGGTCAGGGACGACGTGGTGAGGTGTTTGACGGAGGCGAAATGAGTCGAGGTGAGGCGAGGTGAGGCGAGGTGAGGCGAGGTGGAAGACGTAGTGAGGAAGGCGAGTGGAGAGGAAGTGAATGATGGTGACACTCGCCACGTGGAGTGGTGGTAGTGGAAGTTGGAGACGGTTGTTGTGTGTTGTGTGCTGTGTGTTGGTGAGTGCAGAGAAAGAGAGAGGAGTGAGGGGTGAGGGGGGAGGAGTCGAGTGCTGCCGGTTGGCTGTTGCTCAAGCCTTGGAGTTGGGTGAGTGCACCGAGACAAGCACATCTTCGGTTGACTCTCTCCCTCCTTCTTCGAGCCAGTTGGCAATCATAGAGGCACTTCGTGGACAAGTTGACATCTCTGTGCATCGAGATGAAACACGAATCTTCATCTCGATCTCTTTTCCAGTAATTATTTTCAAACTTCATCTTGTTGCAGTAACTTCAACCCTCAAGTTTCCCAATTTAAAAGGAAATTTTTAATTATTTTTACTCTCCTTTCCTGATTTCAACAATTTCTTTAGGTCTTCTGATTCCTCTTTCTTATTGGACTTAGTTAGTTTATACATACAATTTGCGTTAAAAAATTAAATAGTCAGAAATTCCTTCCAAATTTATGGCCCTGACAATTTATCGTCGAGATTTCTGAAGTTCATTGTGTTTTATTTCGCGCTATTTCCTCCCTTTATTTTATGCCTCACTGGAGTCGGACTGCCTAAAGTGAGAGGAATTACCTTAATGCAGTTGCCCAAATCGCCCCGTGGGCAGCAAGCAGAATTCGACTGTCGCATGCTTTTAAATTACGCCCTGCGAGCCGAACAGACGTCGTCGTGCCCTCCCGTTGCAGGTCCACACCAACCGGCGTAATTGTGACACCGCCTCTGTCCACACTCTCGTCAACATCCTACAGTTCCAGCTACAACTCGTCCACATGCGGTGAGCACTAAGGGGTGAGCACTTGTCGGCTCTTAGTAGGGCCGACCAGGCACGAAATGGCGACTTCTCCCTTGATCGGACAATCGCCGCTGCTGTGAAGGCGAAGAATATGTCACACGAATAGTGTAGTAATGAAGAAGCTCTCAAGCCCATTTCACCTCCCATCTGAAGCATCTACGTGGCCAAAGCGCACGCACGTAGGCCATTGACTTGATGGACGGAGGAAGAGAAAAGTGTTGCATAGAAGCACCCTCTAGCCTCCCTCGTTGAAACAGTGTTCCTCAAAATATGAATCCTCGCTTTTAGAGTCAACAGGTCACCGAGGCTCTCAAAAGACCATTTTGAAGGCGATCAAATTGGCGACCGGTGACATTCGAAGTGCGGTAAGCTGGTTCACCGTGGACACGCGACGTCAGCAAATGCGCAAGGTTCATGAGTTCAGCAGTCCGATATTCGGACGACATCAGCCACAAGAGTCTCTTCTTGGAAGGCTAGAATGGCCGTATTCGCGGTTAGAAGAAGCGAATGCAGCTAACTTAACTGTGAATTCTGACTTTGCTGAATTACCAAGGATTTCCCTTGTGAGAACGTGACGAGGCATTGTATACACGCTGCAAATAAGTCCATTATGGAGTTTCGCCGAGTTGGTTCCCGCACATAGCTCAGTAAATAAGACAAATCGAGTTTCTTCACGGAACGCTTTATAGTTCTCGAAAGCCACTAATGTACGGAACCGACGTTCGTATCGTTGAAACTGAACCGAAGACCAGCACTGTATCTAAAAAGGAGTACTCATGATCAAGCCTCAGTGAAGAAGACACTTCCAACACGGTGCGTGTACCTGGAAGAGGTGGGAGGCGTCAGCTCCCCTTGACGTAGGGTGGCGTACTGTCTTTACGGACGTCGTAAATGCTGTCAGAAAGTTTAGAAGCTTAACATCTGCCCCGAGAGGAGGCCGAGAGGCAATGGACTCAGCCTCAAGATGTTTCTCATAAAATTGGGTTTGAACCCAAGCCGCTGGGATCTGAAACTGGGCCTGAAGCTTGAGTCTTCCTTGTAGATACATCAGGGTGTTCTCGAGCACTGCGAAGAACTTCTCCTTCGGATGGTAGAGGATCACTTATTTACTACTTGGCAGAGAGTTACTTTCACGTCCATCTGCTCGGGTTGCATTTGACGGTGGTACGCGTTTCGTCGGGCGGGTGATGGGAGGTTCTGTTCCATGTGAAGCAGTCATTCATTGAGTTACCGACTATTCCGCGCTCTACCACCACGTAGGCACGCAGGCACGTGCTCCTTCCTGCTTCGTCGGGTTGTCTCATCAGCATTCACCTTCTCTTACATTAAGGTGGCTCTCCGCTCTGCACCGCTCACTCGGTCGTCGCACCATCTTTGGCTAAGCTGGCAAAAAACAACTCCGCTAGTCGCTCTTCCACTCTTCATATCAAGGAGAACATTTAAGGCGGAGTCTCAGTTACCGCTACTCACCCTGTTCTTCATGCCGAAAGGAGCGAAAAGACGAATTAATTGGCGGAAGTTGGATGAAAGACCCGGTTTTTTAAGGCCGAGACCTCATTCCTTCGCCTTCCCTTCTTTTCGCCTGTTGTACCGTTCTAGAGCAGACTGGAATTACAAGAAAATCACGCTTCCATGTTCGCAGAAAATGGCGTCCTATTGGCAGAGATGGAGGGATAAATTTACCCCCCCCCCTCCCCACCAGGCAGACCAAGTATGTTTGTTCACGTGCTATGCTAAACTCCACGTCTCGCAGCTCGTTCACTACCTTTTTATTAAGTGAATGGAAAAGGGATCACCACTTCTTCTATGTGCTCATTGACATCCAGTTTGTGTGAAGACAAGATCCGGTACAAACCTACATTTTGTTCTTACGGTCAAGATATGTGGTAAATTCCTATTTTTCTGGTTAAGAAAATTTTTGTTCTTGTGATTAGGGAAGATGTCAATGCCAATGATAGGAGGAGAATATTTACGTCACTGGATGCTATTTTTGTTCGATCAAGGATTGAAGGCAAAGGAGGAAGTGAAAAGCATTGACATCTCTTACGGCGGTGTTCTTTACGGAAACAAGGATCACAAATGGTTTTAAAATGGAAAAAGGTAGCTCGAGCATGTTTAACGAAAGGGACGACTCCAAAAACTAGATAATGCTATTGTGATGGTAGTGGTGGATTCAGATTCTTAGCAAAATCCTAGGAAATTTTCGCTCAAGATTTCCGGTCCATGGCCTAAAGGTCAGGCTCATCCTCATCGCATAGGAGAAATGCGTAGGCAAAGAATTCGGTTTCCACCCGACTTGACAGAGACTGCACTTGATCAACGGCATGGAATCTGTCCGTCTTCCTTGTTTCGGTATGAAACCTGACCGTTATGCGACGAAATGTAGTTGAAGGTAAGACGGAGGTGCTACACGATAACTGCATGCGCGAAAAAACAACGACATTCTCCCAGAACTAAGAAGGCCCCTGTTTGTACGCAACGGGCCTTTTCAGGAGTTATCCATCATGACTTGCTCGAACCTGCTCAGATCGTCGCAACGACAGCGTACTGTAAACCACTCGAGCGAATGAAGCAAGAGTTCTTTAAAAACGGCGCGATAACACCAGACCTCGTGTTGTAAACACAAAACAGCAAGCAGATCAGGGAGGTTGGATGTAAACTCTTACCCCACCCGCCCTACTCACCAGAAGCCGCACCGTCGTATTGCCACCTTTTCTGATCGTTAAGTGAACATGCATTAAGTGACCGAAACTTTACCAATATTTGAGAAGTGAAGACACACTTGGAAAAGTTTTTCAGCGCAAAAACGGTAGACTGGCCATGCGTTGGAAAAAAAATATTGTAAAGATTACAAGAAGTTTATTCTTGAGTAGAATGTGGGAGTGTGTAAATACACAGATGTTGGCCGCCGACGGAGAAAAATTTTGTTCACTTATAGGATTACCAACACAGAGGGAAATGAGATCGCCTCCGAGGTTATCAGACAAAACTTTTGTGCGCGTCCTCAAGTCCCGTGAGGTGGCAAAAGGCGGCAGTGAGTGCTTTAGACTCATCTGGGAAATGGTTGGGCCTCGGGGGACACCGGTGATGTCTTGGTGTCATCGCCTCTTCGGAAAGCGGACTTTGCCGACACACCATCGCCGAGAGCCCACCTTCATGAGGCCGCCCCTGGGCTGGTCCACCTCTCCTTGGCGATTCCCAGGACTACCACTAACGTATATATAGGTAAAAAACAAAAAGAGCAATTGGTCACATAATTTTTTGTATTTGGTCAAATGACTTCAGTGTGCAGCTGTAATTATCTGCTAACGATTGAACAACATACACACGTCTTTTTAAAAAAATCTTAATTATTATTATTCTTAATAAACTATTAAGAGTGTTTCATAATGTCACTTTTGGTTATTGCAATTTTTTCACTTGAGAATAATTTTCACTCACGTAAATGGTAATTATATCGGTGGGATAAAAGTCGTTCAAATTGCATACGATGGAGAAGTTAATTTGCCGTCGTTCAGCGTCATCGTGTCGCACCGGTTGACTAAAGCTAGTTATTTTTTCTTTTTGACGTCTCTAACGTTTTGGTTTAGTCTAATTGTTGGAGGGAGGGGGAAGTGGATCACTCCTTGGGCATTTCACGTTATGTGGCCACGATTTTTTGATGATATTTCGGCTCTGGGTGTGTCCCATTCGCTTCATCATAAAATCCACTTTTCATCGCGAGTGATGAATTGGTGTGAAGGCTATAGAAATCGCGTAGTTTAAAGGCGGCGACAAAAGACGGACATTTACTCTCGCGCTTGATCACCTGCAGATACTCCAGTCCTACGACACACGAGTCTAATTTTTGCCTTCATTTATTGTAAGCAGACATGTTAACACGGCAGCGGGGCCATTTCCTTTTTAGCTCAGACCCAAGTTAACAAATAGTCTCGTAGGTGGATCGAATTCCACAGCCTTCCTTAATTCGTCTTCCTCGTTATCAACATCAACTGGTGGTTCTCCTCGAGGTACATTGAAGGTACTCAAGTTGCCAAAATGAAATTTTATAACCAACGTCGAGCATCGTTACCCTAGTGGACCAGTCTCCAAATGCTTCGTCAATGTTTTTTGAGGCTTTTTGTACTTCGCTATGTTTTAATATGAACGCGTATCAGGAAAGAAAGTGCATATATCTACTAGTTTCCATCTTGTTTTAAAAAATAAAATAAGATGGGAAACATGCTGGAAAGAGTTTTGCTAACTTAGTGAGGAAAATACCTCTAACATTTTTTAATAAAAATACCTAGCACACGTTACAACGCATCTCTCTCCGTCGCAGCTGAACACAGACTAAACATGAACGTCCGTTTCACAGTTTCCAACTTAATTATTACATGCCAGATTATGCTGTTATTCACCTTTCCAATCACCACATCGCTACATCAGTGAAACTTTCATACATCACTTCCGTCTGCTTGAGACAAACTAGCTCTGGCGATTTTCATTATCTTTGATGAAATACCCACTGCAAACCACCACTTCCAGCGCCATTTAGGAAAGAAGGGGGAGAAGAAGACCTCTCCTTAGTTACAAAACTTCCCGCATATGCACCTTCTTCCCATTTCATGAGAGTTTCATCGCCTGGTACCCTCCTTCGGCTATGGGATGTTGGCTTTCTTGTTGGTGGTGGGAGTAGGTAAAAAATCTGTCTTTATGTAACATTAATCCCTATTGAAATTGGACCTTGAAACAGTTTTCAGAGCTCGGCAGAAGAGTGTTTTGATTAACCTGTTGGACAAAGTCTTCCATGCCCCAGACTCACACTTTATGCCGTTTTCCAGTAAGTTTAGGCCTTAACAGAAACGGGACCTCCAAAAGGCTAGTCCTGCCAAGACGACAAACCATCCTTTGTGGTATAAGCAGCGCGTCGAGCTTTTCAATTGCAACGAAGGCTTCATCGACAGTAAACATCGCTTCCTCCACGTGAGCAAGGACCTAGCTTTTCGTGTCTGTCACCGGTGGTTGACATCACCCGAGCCATTGGAAGAACTCGCCGTCCTAACTTCCATTTGCAATTGGCGAAGGGAATTTAAACCGGGGAAAAACCCCACAAAAAAAACTTTTTTTTCCGGGGTGTTTTTAGGATTGACCGACGGATATCCAGGATAAAAAGACGATGCTTGCATAACTTGCTCCCCCATCCACCTATCCATCCGTCATTCTGACATCTTGCCCTTTCAACGACAGTCGCGGAAGCTGTCATCAGCCACTCTTGGTTACTCAGCGACTCACTGACTAGGCTGTTGATTTTGCGAACGTTGGAGGCCCAAGTGACAGGATGTAGATTGGCGGCTACGTGGCTTTTACCTCATTTTCGCTCAAATGATTTGACTGTTGGTAAAGTGCACCTGATGGTAAACGAGCGACAAGGGAAAGAAGACGGAACCACCTTGATTTAGAATGTCTGTGGGAATCCTTCACCAAACTCGCACTTCTAGAAGCAAATAAATGACGTGATTACGCGGAGGAAGGAGATTCTGCGGTGGTGTAGATTATTATTGCCTTCTCACATCGAGGGTGTCGTTCCATCCACAGTTTCATTCAATCGCACTTTGCCGCTATCCAAAGCCAACTTGGGCCTCTCGACCCCTAGTCGTCTATCCCGAGACCACCGGTGGAGAACGGTCTCTTGTTCTGCTATCTATTCATTCATCTTACCTGTTCCCCTTCGGCTTGAGGCCATTCTAAGTCTTTTCGCCGTTTTCGTTACAGTCAATTCACTGATTCAAAATTTTTTTTCACCGCAAGTTCTCAAAACGCCTTTTTTGCCCCTCTGTGTACATGATTTCGCCTGCTTGGTGATGGCCGATGTGAGGCCAAAGGTCGCGGTATTGATGTTGCTCGTCAAATTTCGTTTAATAAGCGCGTATTCCGCATGAATTGGGGCTGCTCGACCATGGCGAAATCGAAAAGCCACACTGGTCACATCACCACCCACCGACTTGGCGAAGTGAGGTGAGTAACCCCTCTGGGACGAAAGGAATCTTCCACCCCGAAAGGCAAGGTTTCCGTGCACCACTTAAGGGGCGCTTCCACTGGACTTTACACACACAAAGGCATGGAAGTGAGGTAACATCTATATAATCTATATCCTCTATATATTTAAAGTGTTGCATTGGCTCGTCACCAAGCAGATTATGTTTGCGGCAGGAGATGGTGCTTCCTCGGCCTCAAATGAAACCCAAATAAGGGAGGAAACAACTGAATTATTATACATTTACTCGGACTGCTTAGTGATTTATTTCGCAGTCCTCGTAGTTCAACTTCTTGGGACTTCAGGGGCGAATGCAGGCAGGCATTTAGATTTAGTAGGGGCGCGGTAAGCAACCAGTGAAAAGTTGTGCTGAAAGTGAAACCAGCCCGTGTGCACTCAACATCTATCGCTTGTATCATCTCTTCCCCAACCGGTCTGGCAAAACGCCACTATGCCACTTGCAATTCATCGTTTGATCAGACTTGTGACAGGAAGCAGCAAAAAATGGAACCTCGCGGGTTTCTTCAGTGATTCTTTTCTCCCTCAGCCCTGAGCGCGTGACCTCGGTTTCCCCTGGGAGAGGAGAGACATTTCCTCCTCTAGGACTACCGACTACTCGAAGGCCTGAATCTCTCATGCATCCCAACAAAAATTCACAGTAGTCGTCGATGATTTGTGAAGGCAGCGATCTCATAAGCTGCGCTTGAATTTCACAAATTCAAAAGGCGATTTTGGTGCAGGACGAATACGGAAATCTCCTTCTCTTT
>QEYB01001068.1:0-10880 GCA_017562135.1 Dipylidium caninum
CGGGAGAATTCACTACACACATCACCGTCTCCATATCCAACGCTTCTTAGCAGCCATCGTTTTCATCATACTCATCTATTAAGCAGCTCGCTCCACATATCCTTCGTGAATCGAAGTGCCTGCGAAGAAATGCTTTGCTGCAGCTCCGGCACGCTCTGTCTTTCACGTCAACCTGCACGTCCTACACAATCACGTTCTCCATCATCAACGCTTCTTCACGCAGCACATCGTCTTTCCTCATATCCATCAATGACGACCAGCTCACTCGCAGCATCCTTCGTGAATCGAGTGCGCGTTGCGAAGAAATGCTTTTGCTCACGCTCCGCGCGCCTCTTTTCTTTTTCACTCAACGTGCCACAACGTAGCCATCACCGTCTCATCATCCGATGCTTTCAAACGACAGCACATCGGTCTTTCATTGCCATACTCCATAATGACACACGGCTCAGCTCACACATACTTCGTGATCCGACTGCCTTTGCGAAGAGCAATGTTTGGCGCTCGCTCGCGCAACGCTCTCTCCAATTCACCTCAACTGCCTACACATACAACATCACCGGTCTCGCATCATCCAGTAACGCGTTCATTCAGCGGGCAGCAAGCATCGTTTTCTCCATACTCATCAATAGACACCACGCTCACTCACACAGTACTTCGTGAATCGAGTGCCTTGGGAGACAGATGCTTTGCTGCACGCACTCCGACGGCTCTCTGCGCATTCACCTCAACCTGCACAGGCCTACAACATCAGCGCGTCTCAGTCATCAACGCTTCTTGCAACGCAGAGATCGTCTCATGCCATACTCCATCAATGAGCACGCAGTCTCATCTCACATACTTCGTGAACGACTGCTTGCGAAGACAATGCTTTTGCTCAGCTCCGCACGCCTCTTCCAGATTACCTCAACCTGCCACACACTTACAACTGACGTTCATCTTGCCAACGCTTTCTTCAAACGCAGCACATCGTCTTTCATCGCAATACGTCCATAAATGACACGACGCTCAATCCACTAGCGAGCTTCGTGATCGCGAGTCGCCTTGCGAAGACAATGCTTTTGGTCTCACGGGCTTCGCACGCCTGCTCTCCAATTCAAGCGTCAACGTGCGCACACACTAGCAATCACGGTCTCCGATCTTCCAGAGCGTTCTTCAACGCAGCACATGTCTTGTGCATCAATACTCCATCAATGAAAACACCGAGCCACCACATACCTTCGTGAATCCGAGTGGCCTGTGCGAAGACAATGCTGGTTGCTCAGCGACTGGCCGACCGTCTGCTCCGTCTTTGGTCATCAACCTGCCGCCGAACAAACATGCAGCGTCTCCATCAGAGTCCGCAACCGCTGTCTGTCAAGCGCAGCCGCATTCGCATTGCATAAATTACTGCATCAGTTACACAGAGCTCACCTATTTCCAATCTTCGTTGAATCGAGTGGCCCGTTGGCGAAGACAGTGCTTGCTCGTACTGCTCCGGAACGCCTTCTCTCCAGATTCATTGCAACAGTTCCACAGACACAAAACATCACCGTCTTCCATTCATCCAACGCTTTCTTCAAGCGCAGCACAATCGGGTCTTCCTCATACTCCATCAATGACAACCGACGCTCACGTCCACATACTTCGTGAATCCGAGTGCTTGCGGAAGACAATGCTTTTGTGCACGCTCCGCGCCGCCTCTCTTCTTTTCACAGCATGAACCTGCCAACATTAAACAAAAACATCAACCGTCTCCATCAATCGGAACGCTTTCTTCAGTACGCAGCACATTCGACTTCATGCATGACCTACGCATCAATGACACGTCACGCCTCACTCCACATACCTTCGTGAATCCGAGGTGCGCTTGCAGAAGAATGCTTTGCTCACGCTGCGCACCGGCCTCTCTTCTTTTCTCAACCTGCCACACACAGAAACATCACAGTCTCCATGCATGGCAAGCTTCTTCTAACGGAGCACATTCGGTCTTTCAATCGCATATCCGCATCAATGACACGACGCTCACTCCACAATACCATTTCGTGAAATCCGAGTGCCTTGCGAAGACAATGCTTTGGCTCACGTGCCGCACGCCTCCTCGCAATTCACTGCAAGACTTTTGCGCACAGACACGTACAACATGCAGCGTCTGCATCATGGCCAACGCTTGCTTCAAGCGCAGGCACATGGTCTTTCAAATCCTACTCCATAATGACACAGCTCACGATCCACATACCTTTCGTGATATCGAGTGGCTTGCGAACAAGTGCTTTGCTCACGCTGCGCGGCACCGCTCTATTCTTTGTCACTCTCAAGCCTGCCACATGCACAAAAACATCACGTGCTCCATCTCCACGGCTTCTTCAGCGCAGACTCGTCTTTCGCTCCGATACCATCAATGACACAGCTCACTCCACATACGTTCGTGAATGCCGAGTGCGCTGTGCGAAGACGGAATGCTTTGCTGCACGGCTCCGCACGCGCCTCTCTCCATCAGCCTCAACGCTCAACCTCTCCATCTTGCACGGATTCTTAGCAACATGGCAATGAAACGCGTCCTCATGCGAGTCCCAGACTGCTCGCTTCAAGCCTGCACAGCACAGAGCAACACAGCGGTCTCCATCATCCGCGCTTTCTTCGCCCATGTCTTTCCTCCATACTCCATCAATTGAGCGGACGGCTCACTCCACATACGCTTCGTGAATCCGAGTGCCTTGGCGAAGACAATGCTTTGCTGCACGCTGCGCACCGCCGTTTGATCTTCTTTTTCACTCAATCCTTGCCACAGGCACTACAACATCCGTCTCATCATCGCAGCTTCGTTCATGCACGCAGCAGTTCGTCTTTCCTCCATACTCGCATCAATGACACGACGCTCACTCCACAGATACTTTCGTGAATCCGAGTGCCTTGCGAAGTAAACAATGGCTTTGCTCAAACGCTCCGCACGAACGACAGATGGCCATATGCAATCACCGCTCCAATGGCACGACTTCTCCAATTTCGTGAATGCGAGTGCCTTGCGAAGACACACTACGCTCCGCACACACCTTGGTCAGAGAAACAGTCCACGCGTCTCCATCACGCTGCCTTCAACGCAGCATTTACGTCTTTCCTCCTATCCCTCAATGACACAACGCACGTCGCACATACCTTCGTGAAATGCGAGTGTTCTTTGCAATGCCGATTCATCAAACGTCTGCCAGCACACTAGGGCATGCGTCATCACATCCAACGCTCCTTCAACAACTACGCACTCCATCAAATAAAATCCACATAGCGTGTTCGTTGAATGCGAGTGCCTTGCGAAGACTTAAATGCTTTGCTCACGCTGCCGCACACGCCCTCTCTCCCTTTTTCACGCTCAACGCTGGCCACATCTACAAAACATCACCGTCGAGTCTCATCATGCCAACGCTCTGTCAACGCAGCACAGGGATCGTCTTTTCCTGCGCATACTGCCATCAATGACACGCACGGGCTCAGCTCCACATACCTTCGTGAATCGAGTGCCTTGCGAAGACAGATGCTTTGCTCGACGCTGCCGCACCGCCTCTCTCCTTTTCACGCTCAACTGCCAGCACACTACACGATCGCCAACACACCGTCTGGCATCATCCAACGCTTTGTTCAACGCAGCACATCGTCTTTCCTCCATACTCCATCAATGACACCACGCTCACTCCACATACTTCGTGAATGCCGAGTGCCTTGCGAAGAGCAATGCTTTGCTCACGCCGCTCCGGCCTCTCACCTCCAGCCGGTCTCATCATCCAACTTCAAGGGGCAGCCCAACTCAACGGCTCCACAGAAGGTGCCTACAAATCACCCGTCTCATCATCAACGGTGCTCCATGCAGCACAACGTCAGAAATTCTTGGTTTGTCTTTCCTCATATCCACTCCATCAACGCTAACTGGCCCAATAGCTTCTGTGAATGGCGAAGACAAGGCTTTGCTCCGACCGCCTCTCTCAAATTTCAATTCCCTCAACCTCCCACAGGCACGACAACATTCACCGTCTCCTACCACGCTCCTTCAACGCAAAGCTCCTTTCAGATGACAACGCATACTCCATCAATGACACCACGCTCCATCCACAGTCCACCTTGCGTGAATCCGAGTGGCCTTGCGAAGAGCAATGCTTTGCTCACCGCTCCGCGCACCGCGTCTCTCTCCAATTCACCTCAACCTGTCCACACACTACAACATCAACGCGTCTCCGGATCATTCCAACGCTTGCTTCAACGCAGCAACATCGTGCCTTTCATCCATACTCCATCAATGACACCACGCTCACTCCACATACCTTCGTGAATCCGAGTGCCTTGCGAAGACAATGCTTTGCTCACGCTCCGCACCGCCTCTCTTTGCACCTCACTCATCGTCTTCCTCAAGCCAATGTCTCACTCCACATACCTTCAAGGCTGTTGTCACGGCTCCGCACCGCCTCGTCTCCATTTTCAAACTCAACCACGTCACTCCAACATCACGCGGTCTTCGTGAATCGAATGCCTTGCAACGCTTCTTCAACGCAGCACAATTTTCGTCTTTCTCCATACTCCATCAATAGACACCACGCTCACGTCCACACAACCTCGTGGATGGAACGTCTTTTTGCCACATACCTTTGTGAATCCCGACTTGCCTGCGAAGGACGAATGCTTTGCTCACGCTCCGCACCGCCTCTTCCAATTCACCTCAACCTGCCACAGCACTACAACATCACCGTCTCCATCATCCAACGCTTCTTCAAACGCAGCACATCGTCCTTTCCTCCATATACTGCCCATCAATGACACCGACGCTCACTCACGTCCCACAATACCTTCGTGAATGCCGAGTGCCTTGCGAAGACAAATGCTTTGCTCACGGCTCCGCACCGCGCTCTCTCCATTCACCTCAACCTGCCACACACTACAACATGACCGTCTCCATCATCCAACGCTTCTTCAATCGCAGCAGCACATCGTCTTTCCTCGTCTTCATTCATACTCATGCAATGACACCGACGCCTGCACGGTGCCAACGCTCACATACCTTCGGTGAATCCGAGTGCCTTGCGAAGACAATGCTTTGCTCACGCCTGCCGGCACCGCCCTCTCTCCTTCAACCTGGCTCAACGCGTCTCCATCATCCAAGCGTCTTTCACGCAGCACATCATCTTTCATCCGCATACCCGTGAATCCGAGTGCCTTGCGAAGCACGCTCCCGCACCGTCTCTCTCAATTCACCTCAACATAGCGCAGCACATCGTCCTTTCTCCATCTGACACACGCTGCCACTCCACATCTGTCGTGAATCCGGAGGTGCGCTGGTGCGAAGAAGACAGGATGCTTTGCTCAACGTCACCGCCACACATAACATTCATCACCGTCTCCATCCATCCAATCATGACGCACGCTCAGCACATGGCGAAAGACGTCTTTCCTCCATACTGACCATCACCGTCTGCCATCAAATCGCGTGCACCACGCTCACTCCACAAGCCTTCGTGAAAGTGGCCTTGCGAAGACAATGCTTTGGCTCACGCTCCGCGGCACCGCAATTCATCAACTCAACCTCCGCACACACTACAACAACCGTCGTTCAGGCCTTTTGTCACGCAGCACTTGCGGAATGACAGCACGCTGCTGCCACAGTAGCCTCGTGCGGGAAGACAATGGCGAGTCCTTGCAGCAATGCTTTGCTCACGCTCCGCACCGCCTGCTCCAATTCACCTCAACGTGCCACAACACTACAAAACATCACCGTCTCCATGCATCGCAACGCTTCTTCAACGCAGCACATCGTCTTTTCCTCCATATCCATCAATGACACCACGCTCACTCCACATACCTTCGTGAATCCGAGTGCCTTGCGAAGGACAATGCTTTGCTCACGCTCTGGGGGAGCCGCACCGCCTCTCTCCAATTCACGGCTCAACCGTGCCACACAAACAACATCACCGTCTCCATCATCCAAGTCGCTTCTTCAACGCAACGCAACATCGTCTTTTCCCTGGCCATACTCGCAGTCAATGACACCGACGCTCACTCCACATGACTTCGTGAATCGCGAGTGCCCTTGCGAAGACAATGCTTTGCTCACCGCTCCGCACCGCCTCTCTCCAATTCACCTCAACCGTGCCACACACTACAACATCAGGCCGTCTCCATCATCCAAGCGCTTCTTCAACGCAGCACATCGTCCCTTTCTTTCTCGTTTCTCCATAACGTCCATCAATGACACCACGCTCCACATAGCCCTTTCGTGGAATGCGCGAGTGCCCTTGCAAGACTAGCGCTCCAGTGTTCTTTTGCTCACGCTTTTCACCGCAACCGCCTCTCGTCTTCTTTTCAACAGCACTGCCACACACAGCAACATCATCATCCATTTCAGTCCAACGCTTCTTCAACGCGCACATCGTCTTTTCCGCTGCCATCGTCTTACTCCATCAATGACACCACGCACTCGCTCACTCCACAATACTCCACCGTACCGTTCGTGATTTATGCGAGTGCCTTGCGAAGACAATGCTTTGCTCACGCTCCGCACGGCCTTTCTCTCTCCAATTCCACCTCAACAGTGGCCACACACTACACACATGCACCGTCTCCATCATCCAACGCTTCTTCAACGCAGCACATCGTCGTTTTTCCATCCATACTGCCATGCAATGACACCAGGCTGCAACTCGCACATAGACCTTCGTGAATCCGAGTGCCTTGGCGAAGACAATGCTTTGCTCACGCTCCGCACTCAATTCACCTCAAGCCAACACAAAAACTGCCACACGACACGTCTCGCATTCCAACGCGCTCAACAGTCTGCTTTTCATACAATCAATTGCACTGAACCAAACGCTCACTCCACAGTGAATCCGAGTGCCTTGCGAAGTGCCTTTGCGAAGACACCGTCTCTATATCACACTGCAACGCTGCCACACACCAGACACATCAACGGAGCATCATCGCAACGACGTTCTTCAACGCAGCACATCGTCTTTTTCGCTCCATACTTTTTCCATCAATACGACACCCACGCTCACATCCACATACCTTCGTGAAATTCCAGTGCCTTGCGAAGACAATGCTTTTCACTCACGCTCCGCACGCACGCCTCTCTCCACGGTCTCTCCTATTCACCTCAACCTCACACGCTGCCACACAACATGCATTACAGTCTCATCATCCAACGCTTCTTAATCGCAGCACATCGTCTTTTCTCCATACTCCCCCCCCATCAAATGACACCACGCTCACTCCACATTACCTTCGTGAATCCGAGTGCCTTGCGAAGACAATGCTTTGCTCACGCTGCCCGCACCGCCTCTCTCCAATTCACGCTCAACGCCTGTCCACACACTCAGAACATCACCGTCTCCATCATCCAACGCTTCTTCAACGCAGCCATCGTCCTTTCGTCATCGAACATCGCTCCAATCATCCATACGTCCACATATGCCGTGCACATCCGCTCACGTGAATGCGCCTTTGCGAGCAACGCCCTGCCTTTGGCTCACGGCTCCGGCCACACCGTTTCTGCTCCTTGCCCATTCACCTCAAGCGCAAACATCAGCGCTCCTTTACACATGCCAGCTCCTTCAACGCAGCACTGCGCGCATCAATGCGCTTTCACACAACCTTTCGTGAATCCGAGTGCCTTGCGAAGACAAGCTGTTTGCTCACGCACCGCCTCTCTCCTCAGCCCATCCTCAAGCACTTCACCGTCTTTCATCCAACGTCCTTCAGCAGCATCGTCTTTCATCCATACTCCATCACATGACACCGGTACGCTGCTTCACACTCCACATATACCGTTCGTGAATCCGAGTGGCCTTGCGAAGACAATCGCTTTGCTCAACGCTCCTAGCGTCACCACACACAAACACACCGCCGCTCTCCTCCAAGTTCACGACTCAACGCTGCCACACACTACAACATCAAAAGGCCGTCTGCCATCATGCCCAACGCTCTTCTTCAACGCAGCACAGTCGTCTTTCCTTCCCTCCATACGAACTCCATCAATGACACCGGACGCTCACGCGTCCACATATTCGTGAAGTCCGAGTGCCTTGCGAAGACAATGCTTTGCCTGCCACGCTGCTCCGTCACGCGCCAGCTGCTCTCCATTTCGCAGACTCCAAGCATCCACAAACTACAAACATCAGCGCGATCATCTCAACGCTCCTTCAAGCGCGCAAGCCATCGTCTTTGCTCCATACTCCATGCAATGACAGACCACGCTGTCAACGTCCAACATACCTTCGTGAATCCGAGTGCCTTGCGAAGAACAATGCTTTGCTCACGCTTCCGCACCTGCCTCTCCTCACAATTCACCTCCAACGCTGCCACACACTACAACATCACCGGTCTCCATCATCCAACGCTTCTTCAACGCAGCACATCGTCTTTTCCTCCATTACTCCATCAATGACACCACGCTTCACTCCACATACCTTCGTGAGAATCCGAGTGCCTTGCGAAGACAATGCTGTTGCTCACAGCTCCGCACCGTTGCGATGGCCTCTCTCCAATTCACCTCAACGGCCACACACACTACAACATCACCGTCTCCCAGCGGCTCCTTCAACTGGGATCCCAATCGCTCCACATCTTCAACGCAGGCACATCGTCTTTCCTCATCATAGCTCCATAATGACACCCACGCTGCGACTCGGTTCACATACGGCTTCGTGAATCCGAGTGCCGTTTGCGAAAGACAATGCTTTGGGGCTCAGCGCTCCGCACCGCCTCTCCTCAATTCACAATTCGACTCAACCTGCCACACAACTACAACATGCACCGTCTCTTCATCAAATCCAACCGCTTGCTTCCAAGCGCAGCAGGTCATCGTCTTTCTCTCCTTATCCTCTGCATCATATGACACCGAGGAACGCACTCACTCCACATAGCCTTCGTGAATCCGAGTGCCCTTGCGAAGACAATGCTTTGCTCACGCTCCGCACCGCCTCTCTCCTTTTTTCACCTCAACCTGCCACACACTACAGACATCACCGGTCTCGCATCATCCAAGCGCATTCCTTCTCAAGCGCAGCATATCGTCTTGCATCCATGCCACTCCATCGAGATGACAGCCAGAACGCTCACTCCACATAGCCCTTCGTGAATCCCGAGTGCCTTGCGCGAAGACAATGCCTTTGCTCACGCTCCGCGACCGCGGCCTCTCTCCAATTCAGCCCTCAACGGGCCACACAAGCTAAAACATCACCGTCCCTCCATCATCCAACGCTTCTTCAACGCAGCACATCGTCTTTCCTCCATACTCCATCAATGACACCCACCACGCTCACTCCACATACGCTTCGTGAATCGCGAGTGCCTTGCGAAGACAATGCTTTGCTCACCGCTGCCGCACCGCGCTCTCTCGCAATTCACCTCGAACCTGCGCCACACACTACAACATCACCGTCTTCATCATCCAACGCTTCTTCGAATCAGCACATGCGTCGTTTTCCTCCATACTCCATCAATGACACCGCCACGCTCAGCATTCCACATACCGTGAGGAGTGCGAGTGCCTTGCGAAGACACGTGCTTTGCTCACTGATCCGCACCGCCTCCTCCTTTTGCCAACGCTCAACCTGCCGCACAGCACCGTGCAACATCGATCCGTCTCCATCATCCAAGCGGCTTTCCTTCAACGCAATTTCGGGAATGTGTATGTGCTTGGCACAGTCGTCTTTCGCTCCATACTGCCATCGAATGACCACCACGCTCACGGTCCACATACGGCTTCGTGATGATCCGAGTGGCCTTGGCGAAGACAATGCTTGGCTCACTGCCTCCGCACCGGCCTCTCTCCAATTCACTCAACGCTGCCACAAACACTACAGACAATCACCGTCTTCCAATCATCCAACGCTTCTTCAACGCAGCACATCGTCTTTCCTCCATAGCTGCTCACAATGACACCGAACGCTCACTGGCCACATACCTTCGTGAATCCGAGTGCCTTGGCGAAGACAATGCTTTTGGGGCTCACGCTCGCGCACGCGCTCTCTCCAATTCACCTCAACGCTGCGCACACAGCGCGCCTACAGACATCACCGTGCTTCCATCATCCAACGCTTCTTCAACGCAGCACATCGTCTTTCCCTCCATACTCCATCAATGAGAAAAGAGGACCCACGCTCACTCGCACATACCTTCGTGAATTCCGAGTGCCTTGCGAAGACAATGCTTTGCTCACGCTCCGCACCGCCCTCTCCGTCCTTTTCACCTCAACCTGCCCCACACACTACAACATCACCGTCTCCACTCATCCAACGCTTTCCTTCAACGCAGCACATCGTCTTTCCTCCATACTCCATCAATGACACCACGCTCACTCCACATACGCTTCGTGGAATCCGAGTGCCTTGCGAAAGACAATGCTTTGCTCAACGCTTGTCTCCGCACCGCCTCTCTCCAATTCACCTCAACCTGCCACACGCCACTACAACATCACCGTCTCCATCATCATGCCAACGCTCTTCAACGCAAGCAGCATCGTCCTTTCCTCCATACTCCATCATGACACCTGACGCTCACGTCCACATACCTTCTGTGAATCCGAGTGGCCTTGCGAAGACAATGCTTTGCTCACGCTCCGCACCCTCTCTCCAATTCACCTCAACTGCCACACACTGCAACATCACCGTCTCCATCATCCAACGCTTCTTCAACGGCGCAGCACATCGTCTTTTCTCTCATACTCCATGCAATGACAACCGACGCTCACGTCGACATACGTTCGTGGGAATCCGAGTGCCTTGCGAAGACAATGCTTTGCTCACGGCTCCGCACGCGCTCTCCTCTACCAATTCACCTCAACGTGCCACAGCACTACAACATCACGTCTCCATCAAATTCCAACGACTTTCTTCCACCGCAGCACATCGTCATTTCATCGCGTATGA
>QEYB01001069.1:0-41310 GCA_017562135.1 Dipylidium caninum
GGAGCAGCGCACAGACAGACCCATTCTTACGCCCTTCTCTCCAAGCAATTCATCTCTCTCCCTCTCACTACCTGCCTTCTCCTCTTCTTACACTTCCACTCTTCCTTCTTGTCTGCTTTCTCGCTCCCTCGATCATGCTTACACTTTCGATCTCGTCCTCGAAATACATCTCCATTCTATTGCTCTTCAGTCTCCCCGCCTCGCCTCACAACTGTCTCTCCATTTCTCGTGCCGGGTCTCGCGCCTGCATCGCCTCGCACTCAGTCTCCCAGGCAAGCCGGCATCCACATCTGCATTTCTCGCAACGCTCCATTTCCGCTCGCATACATTTCGCTCCACTCCGGCCTCCGCACTAGTTCTCGCCGTCCCTGTCGACGCTATCCGCTTCATTCGCTCCGTCTATTCGCTCCACTCCCCCTTCGCCTCCGCCTCCGTCCCCCACGCGCTCCTCCCCTCGCCCGCCTTCCCCCGGCCCTTCCGCCTTGCCCGCCTTCCGACCGACCCGACCCACTCCGTCCGCCGCCCGCTCCATCCTTGCTCGACTCCGTCTCCGCCTCCACCAGCTCTTTCATTCTGTCCACGTCCACTCCACCTCTTACCGCTCTTTTTCCACCTTTCTTCTCTCCAACCTCCCCACTTCACTGCCAAAGTCTGGCGTCTCTACCCTTCTCTGTCTCCGTTCGCTCTGTCTCTGCACAATTACTGTCCACCGCCTCTGCGCTCCACCTCGCACTCGTCACTGTCTTCTCCGCTACCTCAAAAGTCCAAGCCCAAGGCAAAGCCATTGACACTGACTGGCCGACCGCCTGATCATCGGTCCCCACCTTGCCCAAGTCCGGCAATAGCGTCATCTCAATGTTCTGACGCTTCCTCATTTTCTGCTCCTCCATTCCAATCACCCATCACTTTATCCTCACGCAACTCCCTCCTCACTTCTTCATCTCTCTCTATCACTTTCGAGGATAGTGGAATGCTCATCAGGTGGCAGTGGAATAGGCATGGCGCTCTGCAGGCAATTGAAGCAGCAGCGGCTAACGAGGATAATGTGAGGATGAGAGTTGCACTGTTGGAGAGTCTGCCAAACAGAGTAGTGAGAGAAAGACTATACACTTTTCCTCGTCACAAGAGGGTTTGCCTCGACGGTGTAGCTTCAGGTCCGATGGCACGCCATTATTTAACGCTTGACCAGGCGTCGGAGATAACTCGTTGGTCCAGAGCGACTGATCTCACTGATTGCAATGGACGGATAATGAACATAAGGCGAACACAAAACGACCGCAATCGAGGCAACTTACTGAGAGATGCCACCCCCCCGCCGTCCACTCGCGCAAGTCACCTTGGATAAGCTGCCGGCCGACTCGAAGTGCCCGAGAATGTCGCCGACATCCGCCGATGACCAATGTGACGAATGAGACTTCCTAACCGCCCTTCATTCTGTTTTCGCATAAAGCAAGCAGGAAGCACAGCAAAGCAAAGCAAAAGCAAGGCTCAAGTGGCATAAGTCACCTTGTGTGCGAGAATTGCTTAAGGCGTCAACAAGATTCAATGCAATCGATACCCGGCGTTTGCAACGATAGCCGCGTCAGTGATTCAGCAGGCCATGGTTGCAGCCTTCGTGAGTGGACGCGTTCAGACAGTGCAGGTTAATATAAAGCGTCAGGTGCCCGAGTGTTGTGGCTGCTTCGCAGCGGCGTTGGGCATACTCTCGTGGGGCGGTAATGGCACGCAGTCTTTTGGCACTTCTGGCCTGAACTCAACAAAACCTATCTATGAGGCGGCATTGGCAAGCTCACAAGTCTGACACTTTCACCCAACTGCCGACCCGTTCGTCGAAAACACCTCGAACGTGGTGACTTCGTCTTCGCCTGTGCTTCTGCTTCTGCATCTGCATCTGCCAATATTTCACGCAGTCTCATACCCACCTTCCAGCAATTTGTTGCCCTTGCTCTTCTCGTCACACATTCGGCTACAATCTGTGTTAATCCCATAAATCACTGAGTCCAACCTATTCTCTCGCCACTCACCATTACCCATCTCTCTCCTGCAACATCTTTTGCAAAGGGACAATCTCTCTGATTCAGTCAGAGGCCGCCTGTCACCTTATTACTTCGCCCTCGATATCAAACAGGTGAGATGAATAGACGCTTTCCTCGCTCTAGTTGCCCTCATTCCTTCATCTCCCTTCCTTCCCTTTCCCTCCCCCCCCCACCCTTCCAGCCCTTCCTCATTCTTCTCTTTCCTTCCTTTTCTTGTTTTTCCCTTCCATTCCTACCTTCCCTTCCCCTTCCTTTCCTTTTGTCTATTCTCTTATTTGACCCACAATCTCTCTCCTCTGCATTTATTTGTGCCCTCACTCAACTTCTCCATCATTCCCTTTTTCTTCTTCTTCTTTCTTCCTATAATGCTTCTGATTATCCTCAGACTCCTCCTTTGAGCCATCATCTTGTAAAACGATCGACTATGACATTGCCACTCCACTGCGAGCACTTTCCTCCCACATGAGACTAAGGCGAGGCGCGTTGCCCTAACCACTGATTTCCGCTTTCTCCTCACTATAGGGCTCTATTTCGCACCTGTGGTGCGGACGAAGTGCAATCTGTCCCCTCGTGTCCACTAATACTATAGGAAGTGGGAGAATACAACAAAGCAGAGCTTCTCCTTCTCTCCACAAGCTCACAGACGAACGCCACTCGCCGTGTATGCATCTGCCTGCCGCTACGCATTCCTGCAATATGGCAGACAAAGATAAAAAAACCTCCACGTCAGTCAAGGCCTTCATCCCTTGGCCTGCCTGTCAAGCGGAGGAAAGGATTCTGATTTCTTGTGCTGATGCAGCGTTTGCAGTCAGTGTTCCAACGATTAACAATATCAATCAGTTGTATTTATAATCTGGGTGCATGTGCGGTTGATTCGCATACTCCATTGCTGACTTTCCCATATCTGTCAAGTGTTATTATTATTTTACGGCCCCCATAGTACTCTAATATAGTAAGTAGTACAAATATGTTTTGTTTACTGTTTCGGAGTCACATGGTCTGGGAGTTTAGTTTAATTGTCTAAACTTTCGTGCACGTGTTCTACTTTTGTCATTCTCCTCCGTAGCTGTTGGATCATAAGCTTGAAGTGGTATATCTCTCAATGTCGGTTGTTTGATGTGATCCAAATTCCTTGCAGTTTAAAACTTTGTGCTCGCCCTTGATTGGTCCTGGTGAGCATATCTATCACAGATTTTTCACCTTTCGTCGTGCGCTATTCACCCGCAGTAGATTAGCGGAGCGATGTAGGTTGATTTGAAGATTTAGTTGTTCGCAAGCCTCAACGAAATATCCCTCATAGGCGTAACTCTATATCGCGTCTCCGTCTCCGCTCCGTCTGCGTGTTCTGTTTTCAATGGAACGCCTGTCGAACATTTGTTCTTTGTCATCACCGTAATATCAAGGAGACCTCACATTGAAGTGGCTTGTAGCGCCGAGTTGACAACGGTTTGATGTTGTGTGGAAGAAGACAAACTGCCAACTGTTCGTCTCTCCGACCTATCTGACCGTCTCGTCTGTCTCGTCTGTTCTCCGTCTCGCTCGCCATGATTCGAAGAGGCCCGTCATCTAAAGTCCCTGACCACAGACAATTGGTGTAAGATGTGTTTAACAGCCCTGTCTTGAGTCCTATCTTGTAGAAGATTACGCAGCTTATTTTGATGCAAACAGTGTTCCCACAAGATGTGACATCCGCCTTCGGGTTGGCATCTTTCAAATCGCCCTGCTTTTTGGACGTGTATCCATTGCATGTGGACAATTTGTTTGACAAGAGCTCTCTTCTAGTCGAATTACCTGAAATGATAAAGAGTTGAGTACAGGAGCACCACAAGTGTGGTGAGCGAGCACATGCATGCATCAGACACTGCAGAAGTAGGTCACTTGCGGCTGAGTTGTAGCCTCTCAAAGTGAGGACTGTGATTGCCTGACAATCGACTAGACAGCACAGGCGAAGAAAACTTCAACCAGGTCCACGAATGGACGAGGACGGAAGCTTCTGTGATTGTAGAGTCGAACATCTCTCCCTGTCTACCACGTCATTTGGACTTGGCTCGAGTCCAAACTCTCCTGTGCAAACCTCCAACCACCTACGCCTCCATGTACACACTGTGAATGCTCAGCAAACAGACGGGGTTGCACGTGTAGAAAAAACTTCTACCAGGGCTGCTCTGAACTATCCCACTTTGAGTAGCATCTTCGCTACGATCACAAAGTGAGCTTCCTGTTGCATCTCCGTCAGTTGTCAATGCACTCGCGCACTTCGTCCGTGCATTCGTCCTCAGCTTTCTTCGCTGCCTTGCATTGAATCGCACAGCATTTCACCTCCTTTACCGTGGCACACGACGCCCGAGACTGCGCGAAACTGGCTGCAGCTTAGCTTGAGCTGCCTCTTCGACGAGCAACTGACCGCGATATAGGGTAGCATGTCGACGTGATTGCCTCGTCACTTGAAATGGAGGCAGAGGATCAGAAGAAGCAATAATACGTCTCAGATGAAAAGCTCTCAAAATTGACATAAGCTCCCGCCAGACTAAACGGCAGTCCGATAAAACAGTAATCGTAGAATAAATGGGGGAACTTCGAAAACAAGAAGATCTGAGGACCTTTTAATTTCTAACTCGTAGTTGAAGCTCCACTTCATCAGCACATTTGTCAGTAAGTAATTGCCCAACAACCACGAAATCCACTAGAACCTCTGATTCACCACAGGAATTTCCAACTATACTCGTCTCTTCCACCTATTTCAATTGCTCCTCCGAAGCAGCGGCTGGAAACCTGACTCTGCCTAATGTACAATGAAAACCTAATAGTAGTTACTTTGACAACTGTGCCGGAGCTTACTCTCCTGCCAAATTATTTCTCGTTTCAATATTTATTAAATTTATGCCCATCCTAACTAACTCAATGTCAATCAGCGACGTTGCTGAGATGCACGTGGCATATTCCACGCCATTATTAAGCAACCTGACCACTGGTAATCGCAGAACACCTCCTGCCCTCCACTGGTCTTCACTTCTTCCTCCCGGAACGCAGTACATCATTCTTCACGTGGCGCCTCCCTCTCCCTCTCCTCTCTCCACCCTTATGAAAGCGCCTTTCAGTAACCCTTTCACTCCACTCTCCCTAGCTTTATTTCTCTACGAACTCCCCAAACCACTTCCTCGAAGTCGGTTGACTTTAAATGTGATTGACAGTCTCTCACGATGCCACCACGCTAAATCACTATGCCGGGAAACTTCTTTTGTTCGCTATTAATTTCCATTGGCACAGCGTGACTCCCTTGGCTATTAAAGGCTTCCCTTAAATTCGGTTTCTCAAGGCATCCTCCATTATTCTGCATATGGTAAGGAGTGTTCTTTAACTTAGGCGACCCAGGGTTGTACGATAAAGTTAGATCACTCGGTTGTGGCTATCTTGATAGCCACAAAGGGAAATAAAGGCGTCTCAACAAAGGTCTGACAGGAAAATTCCGATGGTGAATTCGTAGGACATGATGATGTCCTACGTTTGCCTACAAACTGCCCAAGTCGACTTAGAGGAGCGTATGCAAGACTGTCCAGGTTATGCGAGCGTTGCAGATGCGTGTTAGAACATCAGCTCAGTGGCCCCTTCACCCTCCTTGACGATCAAGGCGATCTGTTTTCTCTACCGTCCCTGATTTCGATACTGATAGAGTGGTGAAGACGAGCACCACGCCCATCTACGTCCCCATCGCAGCACTCACCTCGTCCACTGTGATGGCAGCTCACCGGTCAGGAAGTCGTTCGTCGGAGGCCGCTTCAGCAATATATATTTGCGATTCGTGCCTATGCAGGTGTTATCGTGAAAGCACCTACTTTTTCGGGATTTTTATGCGATGGGTTCCTAGATGCCACGTGAACTAAAGACTTGATGGTACTTTGGTAGCCGTAGTTCCAAGACGATGAGATGAGCTGTGTCATTGAGAGGACTGCCTGTTTGAGGCAGGTGAAAGAGATGTTCACCCCTGAGCGAGTGGCCGAAATCGGGAGTGGCGAGTTTGGACGAAGAATGAAGGAGAATGAAGAGTAGCTTGAAAGAAAAACGGAAGAGTATATAATAAAGCCGTCCTGAGTTGCTCATAGAGAAATGGGCACGAGACAGGAGTGGAAATGAGCGAAGGCGATGGAAGTTGATCAGATTAGGTCAAACGACGCGAATTTCCGACCAGGATTATATACAATCAGGGGCGGAGAGTTGGGATGGGGCCAAGCTGGTGGGTGGAAGTTGGGAATCAGAGTTGTGGAAATTGACGTGGAACGAGGCAATTTAACAGAGGAAAGAGTGAAGGCGTAGTCACTCAATTGCAAATGGAGCACATGGAACGAGTCTACAGCTCATGTAGGCTTGCGACGTAGGTGAGTATGGCGAAGAGTTGGACATGTTAGGGGATCCCTTCCTCCTCTCAGGCGGAAGCGTTGCTCGGTGCCGCGCCGCAGTCCGCCACAAGGCAGACGGGAGGGGAATGGCAACGTGGTCGCCTTATTGAAGGTGCGATGACAGCACTGAGGTGGGCGGGTCAGTGAAACCTTGTGCGCACCAGAGGCCAGTTCTTCAGCGAGGCCTTCACCGCACCATTCTGGCACGCACACGCCACCCGATGAGTGGTGAGGAAAGTGGAGGGAGAGCCAGAGGAAGGGCGGGTCCAATGTGAGATGTCATGTCATGTCAAGATGATTGAAGTTACCCGTTACATGGTAAGTAGTTGCGTGCAGGTGTCTAGCCATGTGCTCATCGAATTAGATTGGAAGGCCGATGCGAAAAATGGAAACCTTTATTTCATCAGAAGATGATTATTGCCCTTGAAACCCGAAATATTGGAAAAAAACTTAATGTCGGCTATTCTGGACCCCTTTATGCACCACTTAAAATGCGAAAATGACAGACAGCCCTCTCAACTACCCCATGGGCAGCATAGACGCCAATTCAGCTATTCCCTTTCCATTCGTCGATCCTCACCTCTCTCCAACTATCTGTTTACTCAAAATTAAACAGCAAGCAAACTATTACTTCCGTTCTTTCTCCTTCCATCATCCATGTCATCTATTAAGGCGGATTTCGGTAAAGACCTCCCAATAACCCACTTTGAGGCAAAAGCGCTTGAACTAATACTCATTGGCTGAAATAGCAGCCTAGAATGGGGTTTGCAAGCAAAACGATAGGATTGATCTTAACACCAGCAAATTGGCATTCACGCTCCCATTTCGTACTTCGCCTTCATCAAGCCGGGTTAGTGAGTGAAGAGTGAAATAAAAGTAGTTTGATGGACTCTGACCATGCGAGGTACAACCAGAGTTCCATCGAGAGGCTGAGCTCTGTACTCTCGTTGAGTGACCAATGCACATGGAACCCACCGAATAACCATCACCAGTTGATTAAAATGAAGATTTGGAGAAGAGCAGAGAAACAGAGGGGTACGACCTACTGATCAAGTAGGCGGTCATTCCATTAGTGACGCTGGTAGTTCTTGTAAGTTTGCTGCTTCCTCCATTGCGGCTGCGCAGGAAGCGCACCTCGACAAAGAATAATCTCGAGTCTCCCTGTCAGCAGCCTCTTCGAACATGAAAGTAAGATAATTTCCTTGACTGAAACTTCGGCTCAGCGTTGTCAACAGCATCATCGCCTTATTACCTTGTTATCTTCACAAGAGCGTTAAGCACTTATACGACGGTGGAAGTTACTTGCAGCAAAATGTGGTTCAAACGCAGCCCCCAGGGTGGTGAATTGTACGCACGGGAAGATGACACTCATATCAGTGTGTGGACGTACTGAAGTAAGGAAGGAGGTGACAACCGCTACACGGAGTCCACTTGGGTGGAGGCGATGACTGTGAGTCAAATCATTGTTCAACATCAGGCAAGGGGAGGGCTGAAGAGGCGTAGTGAGACAGGCGAAAAATGGTAGGTACAATTGTGTGAGTGGGAAGGAAGCCCTCCAAAATCGACACAAAATACGTGTTATTTTGCATGGAGTGAAGAGGCAGGACTCGATGAACTTGTAATTGAATGGAAAGTGGCCTCGAGTCGATGGAAGGAATGCGATCTGATTTCTAACTCCAGTCAAGTCAAGTCAAGTCAAGTCAAGCAAGCTGAATTGACAGGGACCAAATGAAGAGCCGACCTGACCCGAAGTACGAGGCTACACGCGGTGCTGTTAGTGTGTGCCACATGCCCACGAAATCTCCACTCTACGTGGCTGACAATTGGAAATACATTTAATCACTAAATAAGGCAAGTAACCGTGTGATTGGCGAATGGGTGCTGCCGCGATGAGGTTTGCAGCGGTGAGAAGATGGCGATCGCCTTCCTCTGTCTCTTTGTTTTCAAAATCTTGCTGCACCCGCATCTTGCCCCTCAAGCTCAATGCATGGTACATGGTGTGGGCCACACTCACTGTGACGGATCACCTACTCCCATGAAAGAAGCTTGGCTGAGGTGGAGGTGGAGGTGGCAAAAGCCACTCTCCACATCATCAACACCATGATTTCGGTCAAGTGACTTGGTGTTTTAAGTGGATCGAGCTCTGTTTCACGCCGTGTCGAGGCTCTCGTCACGGAGTAAGGAGGAGTCAGGCAAGTATGACTAAATGAGAAATCGAAGAAAAACGAGCCTCCTACACGTATGCTTCTGTGGCTTGCCTAGCAAAGACATGCGGTAAAGTTTCGAGCGACGTAGAGGCAAACGGAGTGGGAGAGGGTGAAATTAAGAGAGCGAAGGTAAACAACTGAGCAAGTGCAAGTGCTTGCGTGTTCTTCTGTTGCAACATCAGTTGGGCATAAATGCAATGAATAAGGAAACGCGAAATAAGTTGGTAGACTTATTAGGGGCCGTGAATATAGTCCTTCCGAAGGTAGCCGCAGCATACTCTAATACTCGACTGCAGGGTTTCACTGGAGCGGTGCTGATTCTCGCCTTTTCTCCTCCGGACAGACAGGCATAGCCACAAGTCACAAGTGGTACTCGCGCTCAGCAGAGATAGTGTTTTAGTTGTGAGTGTCTGATTGCCTATCCTCGTTACGTGGCATTCATTGAGCATGCTTTTTCGTGATAAATCCCCCACTTCTATAGGTGACACGTAAGAATGTGTGGGACTGTAGTGGAAAGTAGGTGGGAAGGCAAGAACAAGTAGTTTAGTGAGCGGACTTGTACCCCTTGTCGTCGAAGCTCATTAGTTAGGCAGTTGCCAAATGATAGGGGGCAGTCGAGGACTATTTGAGTCAAGTTGTGCTGGTAATGTATTGTTCCAGGCCTTTTTGCCCAGTTTTCCGAAAGAATTATTTTGCTCCTCAGAAAAGGGAGCAGATATGCCATCCAGGTCTCCTATGACATCTTTGTTGTGCAGTGATGGTTTGCATGATGTATTACAAGAAGTATGCGGGTATGAATATATGCTTTTGTAAGAAGAGGTCTTTTGTTAGTTTGGGAAATCTTTCCTCGGACGACGAGGTGCTTCATGTCATACTGGACCGAAGCAGCTGTCAACTAAATTCACCGGAGACAGACTGATTATCAAAGACTTCCTATGTTTCTCGTTGTGTATTCCAACCCTAAACTGCACAAATGACAGCACACAAGCAAATCCCTCTTGCCTCCCTTGCTCTGCCTTGCCTCTCCTTCCATTCTTTACCTTGACCCGCCCTGCCTTTTCGTGCTCCCAGACACACGGTACCGCATGACAGGCTAAAGACTTCTCCGTCGCCCCACAATCCTAGCGAAGCCAAGTCATTCAAACTAGACAGATGGAGGGACTTCGCAGTAGTCGAGCTAGCGAGGGAAGGGGTGGAAGCCAGAAATTTAAAGGGCGCAACTGAGCATCAAGATAACAATCGTCAAAGATTGCAATGTCCATCCGCTTTAAGGCATTGCGATTCATTGGACATACTTCTCATAATGTTACATTCTGATATGTCACGACCATTTTCATATTCTATACATTGTGTGCCGACGCAATTGCTGCTGCTTCCACAGCTCTTCACATCTGGGATTTGCGTGGCTTTACATTCAGTGCTTCTGCCCGCCTGAACGGACCCTTCCGACGCGAAATTATCCTGTGGCCGGACGGTCACAATTCGTAGTCTGGAAATGCTCACAGAGTTTTTAGGGGAGATATAGGAGCCTTCTGTTTTTCGAAAGTGTTCTACTGCTTGCACAGCAGTTTCCTGGGTGGCGATAACGCAAGGTGCAACTTCGGTGATTTTTACCTTCGTTGTGTCAAGCACTTTGCCTCTCAGCCGGTCAGGAGCTCTAAGGGAGTTATCGAAATCGGCGGTTGAAGACTTCCTCCTTCGCAGGAGACGCTTCCACTTCTGCCATAGTGACGTGACAGCTTCGCATCGCTCATGAGATTCCAACTTTCTCCTGGACGAACGTGCATTGCCCATCGTCGGAAGATTAGTTTTCAAAACGCCGACCAATAATTCCTTGGTCAAACGCTTCAATTGTGTACGAATATCGATTTTCCACCTGTCATTTCTTCGCCAACTGTCTGCAACCCTGCACAAATGAAGTGTTGGGATAAAATGTTATTTCATGGGAAAACTATAGCTTTACCCATGTCCTGCGTGGATGACCGTTTCGCATGCGTTATTGCCAGCGTCAGGAAAGCGTTTAGTGAACTATTTACAGTCAAGCCAAAATTCTTGCCTTCTACTCTACTACTGGTCTCACGATCTCTCAACCAGCAAAGCTGATTTATTTAAATTATCTTTGCATGCAACAAATTGGCGGCGAGGAAATTTTCCCTCCCACTCAAAAGTGTGCATTTTCTGCTCTTTGGACATCACCCGAGGAACATTTAGCAAGGTGGGATGGACATAAATGCCACAAATTCTGACACGCGAAATAAGTTGACAGACTCATTTGCGGCCGTGAATATTGTCTTTCCGATGGAGGCCGCTCTACGCCATAATGTTCAACTTGAGGCTTTCGGTGAAACATTGCTGACTCCCACCTTTCCTGCCCCACCCAAACAGGCAGGCATAGCCACGAGTCACAAGTTGTATTCATACTCTTTGGGGAAAGTGTTTTACTTTGTGAGTGTTTAATTGCCTATTCTCGATACTTCCTATTTGCCAAAAATGTTTTTCTCACAAATCCTCACCACCTCTGTGAGTGACGGTTAATAAGGCGTGGGACGGTGGCGCAAAGTTCGTTGGAAGGGAGAATAAATAGTTTACTGAGTGGACGAAACTCATTAGTTCGAGAGTTGTCAAATCATAGCGGGCAAGTGAGAGACAACTAAGTCAGTTTGTATTGGTAAAGCATTGCTCCAGGTCTTATTGACATTCTTCCAACACAGTAATTTTGCTCCACAAAGGAGGAAGTAAAATTGCTTCCTAAGTTTTACGCGACATCTTTATTGGGCAGTGATGATGAGTATAACGAATAGTATAAGGTGTGCAAGTAGATAACAGTCGGACATAATACTGGAAGAAGAGATCTTTGCTTAGTGTAGACAATCTTCATTCAGAAGAGGACTTTCACATCCTCGACGAGGGGCTTCATGTCATACTGAACCGAGGCAGCCGTCAACTAAGCCCCTGAGGCCAATCGGATTAAGATCGGTTGCTGGACTGTCATAAGCTCTATTTTCTAAAGGACATTAAGTGGCTTCTTTGATGCAATGAGTATTTGCACAATGATTCCATGTATGCTTCACTTTTGCTTTCTTTAAATTCCTTTCCCTTGTGCGGTGTGCGCTTGTGTTACGTGTGAGAAGTGGGAGAGGGAGTGATGTGGGGATGAAATGCACAAGAAGTGACTGTGCTGCGTTGTGGATCCATCCACCAACGCCGGTGGTAGTTCAAGAAAAAGTATGTTCGATTTAGTTTCGTCAGCTGTAGGCCCACTCATGTAACCTCTCTAGGCATGACCGCATCACCCCACGCACTCTCGAGGACCCTTTTGTCCGGGTGGAGGATTTGACACTGGACGCGATAGCGAGCGAAATATGCAACGCGCTTTCTAGCAAGAATGGGATCACCTCACACGCGTAATGGTGGAGTGGAGCATGCAGAAGACATAACCTGAGGATGTTCCTCGTGTCTGATGAGAATGCGAGCAAATGTCTCCTGTGAACCAGATAATTCATCTAGGTAGAAGAATCCTGCTGAATGCATATTGACTTCTAACCACACATCATACAGAGGCAACAGGATGATTTTGCGATAAGCAAAATCCACAACCTGCTTCGAACTTGTCAAAGAGGAACGCCGAACCAAATGTCTCAATGTGGCTCACCTTCACTGCCATACTTCATCTAAGGGACCTAACCGTTTCACATGCTACCTGCCGAAAGGTACATCCGACCCCGACCTGCGAAACAAAGCCTTCCTCTCCCCTTCTCCTCTTGGCTGAGATGGGTTGAAATTGTCGCGGTAGCAGTAGCCTAATCACAGTTCCATGCACCACTCATGAGTGAAGAGGCCGGTGAGGATGGAGGTAAGGAAGTAAGAGGGAGTCGAATTTGAGAGAAAGGAGATTTTTGCGTGTAGAAAGCTTTAGTGTGGTTGCAAAAGTTATTAAGTGGACTGAGCATTGGAGAGCTCCACAAAGTGGTGGATAGCTGAAAACAATGACCCTAGGAGCAGAATTTTTAGTTGTTGTCGCGATGATGAATGGTTGAGGCAGCACTTAGTCCAGTGCAGTTAACTGTTCCACGTTTGCTCACTTTTCACCACTCCTGTACATTGTCCTCATTGACTCCAGATTCTCCTTCCTTCTCCAGCCTAGACCTTCATCTTCTCCCCGTCTTCACTCAGCGTTGCGCAGTCAAATCAGAGGTGCGCGAGAACTTCAGTCAAGTGTAAAAGGCTCCAATTGAATCGAGTTAGTTCGTAAAAGGTCTGAGAACTACGCTGATTGTCGTCCGTGCACTGAGTGGCGGGTGGAGTTTCAATCGAGAAGACATCAGCCATGAATAAAACTCATCAACTTGCATGCAATCAGAGTTGACCAGTGAGCTCGTAGGCGCCTTGACTATTCGGAGTTGACAAGTGCCTGCTCCTCTGTACAACTTGAGCCATGTAGTAGCCGCCGATGCACGATGAACAAGTAGACTCGATGGCTGGATGCAATTATCCAGCGGAGAGGGCGCGAAGCAGATCGAACAACTCATACCTTTACGGCTCCACTGGCTTGGAATGCGTGTATCGACGCTGAATATCCCCTGTCTGTTGAGGAAGCAGGGGCGCAGATGATTTGGCAGTGCACAAAATGGGGAGCAAAGTGTGTCGCCTACTTGAGCCTATGGAACAGGAAGCAAAGGAGGGCAGGCCTCGTCAGTGGAAATAGGCGTCATGACAGGACCTGCTGATGTCGACTGAACGCGTGGCTTCCGATAAAGAGGCAATTGCGCTCTGCAGAGGATTTTCAGGGGACGTGGAGCATTTCGCATTCCACGTCTCCATCCTCCTCAGCGTCGCTTTTTTTACTTATGACGTCGACGTCACAGTCGACAAATGAACTCTACGTTCCATGAGAGACGAATTATGCCCTGTTTCATCGAACTACTTACTTTTCTTACTACTTCACCGCATCAACAGGACACTTATAGTCGCATTGCTGCGATGGCATTCATTCTCCTCTTCCGCGGGCACTCTCGCCCCCACTACTTGTAGAGTAGCGTGTGAAAAATGAGTATGCTATTGAGATACAGAGTGGAAAGAAGTTGAGCCACGTTGTTGGGGTGGTGAATAGATAGGAGAAAAACTACATGCACGCACGATAGCCGCATTCACTCGACCAGCAGCCCCGTTCTGACCTCCTAGTGGGGAGTTCATCATGCCACGGTGAACAATCAGATGAATGAGGGCCCAAGGCAAATGGCGTTCGAGGGCCAGTGACGAGGTTTATTGGTGCCAAAGTGGTTAGTTGCAAGTCGATCTCATAGCAAGTGAACATCGAGCGCAAATAAAAATCACCGGGTAAGATGGAATCACACATGGATGACTAGTGAGCATTCACACGACTGGATGACCTGCAGTCGGCGACTTTTCCTTGCTCTCGGCGTTGGCGACCGACCCCTCATTTGCAAGTGTGCGCTCTGCTCGAACTCACCCGACTGCAGTTGCAGTTGAGAGGCGAGGTGTTTCTTGTTGGACCCAACGGAATCCCACTTATTGGGCATCACTGACTCACACAGCAAGTTGAACGATTACGAAGACCGCGTTAATTCGTAATTCGCATGCCACTTGCTCGAAGCCTCCCTCGGACCACGGACAGCTTGCGCCACGTGACATTAAGTCGAATATTCGCGCATAACAGTTTAGTGAACAGATTTCCTTGCGCACTTGTGAGTAGGATTTAGGCCTATAAGGTACTAAAATTCACTCTAATTTCTAGCTTCTCTGGGAGTGAGCTGAACAGGTGAAGTGGAGCGACGATAGAAGCAGAGGATGGAAGGTGAGGAAACGGTGGTGCGGGTGTAGGAATCACACTCAGTCAGTCTGGGTGGATTAAGAAACGTGGGCCAGTCGCAAGCACATACAGTGTGCGTCCGGTGACCTGTCAAGAGAGTAAGTCACGAAGGAAACGCAAATTGGGCCGAGAGCTCTCACTCTCCGAAGCGGGGTGGGGAAACACGCCAATTAGCACACGGAAAGTTAAAAATACTACAGACGCATTTCTTTCTGCTACGAATTTATTCGAAAGCGAAAAAGGACATTGCCAAACATCAGAATTATGTCGCGATAACCACGACGGTCTTCGTGACGGTGCCACCATCCTGGAAGTCGAGGAAGTCCTGCTCAACAGTGGCCCTTGCCGCGGGTGGCACGTAGCGCATGAGGTCGGTGTAACATGCCGAATAACATGCTGCTAACAGGGTTATCCTTGATGCTACTTTAATTCTAACGAACCACCTGGTTACGGTCTTTTATTGGCCTCACGGCGCTGGGCTTGAAATTTCTTTGGATTGTTTGGTTTTCCATTTTCGACTGCCTCCAGGTCCAGTTAGAAGGCTTCTAAAACCAAATGCGAAAGCAAATCAAACCGTCATTAAAATGCCAGTGGGAAGAATGCCTCGATTACCTTCTAATTCACGTGAAACCATGTTTCCTCGCCTACTGCGGGATCCCGTCTTACTGTCTCCTCACATTTTTTCCATACAATTCAATGATGCTTCCATAATTCGCAATGTGAAGTCGATGAGATTTACGCCGTGTGCGTGGTAGCGATTCACCTCCGCTTGTGAGTCAACTCTCCTTGCATGCAGGAGCGGTAGCATGAATCGCTGCGCTCCGAAGGTATGCAACATCGCGGAATTTTCTCTCAGTTATTTCGTCAATTTCCTCCTCCTCCTCCTTATCGTCTGCGGCGTCCTCGTCGTTGCCCGAGGAGACGAGGCGAGGTTTCGTCTGGGCATGGCCTCAGAGCTTATCGAGTTGTCCACAACATCCAGGGACGATAGAGACTAGTTATGATCATCAATGTCCACATTGTTGTGGAGAGGAACGTGCGACAGAAGGGATGGTTTGTTAATGTTGACGGTTGTTGCAAGCCAACAATCAGTAGGTCGGCCGAGTTTGCCAGCGGGTTTCAAGGGAAGTCTAACTGATTGCTCTCCACTTTGGTGTATCATGACAAGCGTCATTGAACAGCAAGCAACGGTTTAAAATAACCGCACTGCGAGCCCTTACGGGAGCCTGTTGAATGTTCCATTTCGTCAAGAGATGAGAAGGAAGTTCCTGAACACTCTTAATTGAGCGATTTCAAACGTACAAATTCGCACGATGGAGTGTGAACCTATCAGCGCGAGGTCCAATTGCAATTGGTTAAACACTAATTGGGACCGCAAAAATCACACTTGATGGTGCTGAATTCAATAAACGTGGTAAAGAAGTCGAGAGGAAACATGCAATTCTGCGATGGTACTCACAGACAAGTGTCTTAGAGCGGTCTACCTTGTGTAGACTCCGATAGTGTAGGGGCGAACGAGAAGTAGGAAGTAGATGGAATACCCCAACGTTCAATGAATGGCCGTCACCTCAACCAGATTCGTCATGCAGGATAGCGTGAGGGTGACGTGGTATAGGGATTATTGTCGTAATGACGTAGACCAAACGGAATACGGCCAGATGCGCGTCTCGTACAAAGGCTCCCCGTCAGCGTCTTCAGACTCGATGAGAATATGAACCAGAAGACACTACGAAAGAGTTTTCACTCGCCCCTCCTTCAACCTCCAACTGCCCTCTCACTCGAGTCACGCGCTTATGTATTGTCATTCTGAAGACAGCTTTCTGATCGGCTCTTGGGAGTCTGTCGTGATTCGACACCAAGGGTACGTGCGCACATCCACAGTGAGCAATGGCCGCCTCCGACAACTGTCAGCTTTGACAAACCATCGTTTCCGTCCAGACATTCCTGCGACGTGGACAACTGGTCTGTAGCGTCCTTCGATGTTACGGACCACTCAATAAGCCCTGAAGTTATGTCCAGCCCGAAACCTCGCCTCTACGGCTGATTGAGACGACGATGACGAGGAAGAGAATACCGTCGAAATAACTGAAAGCTGGCATCTATTCTCTGTACCGTCAAGCGCCTGCTCGTCTGCACAGTTATAGGTGCAGCCAAAAGAAACTGCCCGACATGTGGGCCTATTTAAGGCCAAGTGGGCTCCGCAAGTGGCGCTCCTGTTTTCGTCCTTTTTGCGTAGTCTCCGTTTAGTGTAGCGGAGATGCTAGCTGTAGCAGAGTTGCGGGGAGAAGTTATGTCGTCTATTTGCCAGTGTGTGGCAGTGTAGAGCGGCCAGAGAAGATGGATTGAACCATGTCCTTCTCTAGATCCAAGGAGAAAGCGGATGAATTGCACACAGTGGGGACTCAAGACCGACTCCGACAGAGGGTCCTTTTCTTGGCATTGCATGCTGCATTTGTGTTGTGCTCGATGTCTTCTTGTTTCACATGCATTCACTAGTCAAATAAAGTGATTTTGAGAAAATAACTGTCATAGCGACAGTTAGGAAGGCGGTTGGTTTGATGCAAAGCCGAAGATTCCCACGATTCGCATTGGTTGCCTGATGTTTGAGCGGATAGCATGTGGTTGTCAATAGGGATTTAAGAGGAAGTCTGTCTAAAGACTGCTGGAAGGGAGGTGGGTTGAAGTGAACCCACCGTCAGCTTCGAAGATACCCTTCTCCGTCGCAATCACCAGTATCGGATTGGGGAGTTGCAGAGAGGCAGTCCGAGGCCAGGAGTTGGTGTCAAACCTCACCACGCACGTCATTTCACTTCCGAGTCGAAGGAAATAGAGCGACCATTGATTACTCTCACGCTCTCTCCCCACCCCAAGTGGGCTCTGACTCTAATGAGGCAAACCAGCAGAGAGAACGGACTGCGATGCTATTGCTTCACTAGTGTGGTATGACAGTGGAGAAGCAGAATATATCTTCCAAATCTGCAAATCTCCTTCCATTTTCGGCGAAGTGGGTCCATTAGTCGGCATTCGCGAGAGAATTGCAAAAGTGCATCTCAAACTTCCTATATTCAGTGGACGAAGGGCAGCGATAGAACCGGACACGACGCTCCTACAGAAGAGTGAGAGAGTCGAACATTTTGGCCGCCATCCTCCTCTCTCTTACTTTCACCCTCTCAACGCGATTCGTCTTCTTTACCAACTTCCCACACGAAACTCGCCGTCGCCCACCTGTGTGGCTAATCTTTCGAGTTCGCACTTTCGCCTATTTGTTGCATAAATTTGTAGAGTCCGACATTGGGAGGGTGGGAGGAGGTTACTATGCGGAACAATGCCATTCGAGCGACTTTACGTTGAACTGAAATGTGATGGTAAATTGGATCATTGCAAAGATGAATGCTGGTAGTGGGGAAGGGTGATATAAAGTTGGAATGGGAAATAATCCATGTCGTGTGAAAATCCTCTGCACGGCTCAAGTGATCCTTTTGCGGAAGCGATGCCGTCCAGCCGACACCAACACGCCCCCACTCAAACGGCCTTCGTCGGTGCCACTAAGCCCACTTCCCGTTCCACCGACTAGTCCTGCTCTACTTTGCCTCCTGTTAAATAGGCTAAGAAGCCGAAACACTGTTCTCTCCACTTTCTGCACTGTTTAGAAATCTGTGTCATTGTTTCCTTACTGGGAAAGCCACATAGAGTGAAGACACACGTATTCTAAGCCAATGAAGCCGCACCCTCTCTTCTGGTTAATTTTATGCAGGCAATTTCACATGGGCGGCCACTGCTGGGCAACTTTCACTCCCCCACTTCAGGCGGACCAGTCCACCTCACTCGTCCAATCATCCCTTCCCATTGTGAACGCCTATGAGACGGTTTGATGGACTAAAGTGAGACGACTTCTCGATGTAATCACATCTTCCCTTTATGTTTTACCTAGCAATGCAGTCAGAGAGGTAATGGATGTTGCGCATGCATATTATTTTCTCTGTCAACTCTTCTCAACAAAGCAATTGCGTCCTGAGGGCAGACAGATGGGCACAAAGACTGGCAGGCGGATGGTTGGGTAAGTCGGCAAGCTCTCCTGCTTGAAATAATTCACCAAGTTCTCCACAATAGCAGCAATCATCATGTATTAGTGTCTGTGGTCTTTGTTACTTTCTTCAACAAGTGAATGTCCCTTACTCCGCCCCCTCTTACACCGTTACGCGGAACGCCCCAGGACTCCTCCTCTTCCCCTTATCTCATCACATTATCCACCATGCCACGAGCTCATGAAGCCGAAGTGCTTGCTCCGCAGTCGTAACGAGACCTCCCTCTGAGAAAGGCGCAAGGTGCGGGCACCAGAGCGACTTTACGGCTGCAAAATCACCACTCTTATCCGATGTGTCGAAGAGGAGTCTCGCATCAATGTTTCCATGTGCCTCGCCTTCTTTCCCACAATTCATCCCAGTAGTCTCATTATTTAGCGCACGTCTCGAACCGAGAGATAAATCCGAAGGTGTCCAACCCTCTCTGGCCAAGAAGAGTTGAGTTAAAGTGTCAAGGTGACGGTAGACAGGTCACCGCTTGGTCCATCATGGATTAGCAAAACGGTTGATGAGGATGGCCGAGAGGGGGCGGCGGGGAGAATAAAAGGGAGGCGAGTTGGAGTGAAAGGAAACATTTGAGTATAGGAAGCGATTGTGCGTGTGCAGAATTCGTTGAGTGGGTTGAGCATTGGCCACCTCTACGAAGTTGTGCAAAGCAGAAAGTCTGGCAGTTGTCGCGGTGATGGAGGGTGGAGGGTGCAGTGAATGCAGTTCGCTGGAAGGTTTAAGTTGTTGTTTAGGGGTCGGTGGATGCGTCGTGGAGTTTGTCAAGTACCTCGACGTATGCCACCATGAATGCTACTAACTATTCAACTTCTACTGATTTCTCACCACTCTCCCGCACCTTCTTCTTCCCAGACTCGGGATCTTCTTTTAATCTAGCCTGTCTCTTACAATGAGGCTTCCTTCTATAAAACACACTTCCACCTCTTCCCCATCCTCAATCAGCAGCTATTTTCTCTACCGAAGATTTTTCTTCGCACCTCAGGATGAGGTGGCTGCGTTGAGAAGTCAAATCAGAGAGGTGCGCACAATTCGGTCGTGATAAACAGACGTCGAATTTAATTGCTTTGGGGTGTAAATGGTCTGAGAACTACACTGATTGCCGCTCAAGCAGTGAGTAGCAAGCCGATTTTCAATCCAGAAATCAACAACTGACATCCAATCACGATTGACTAGTGAGTTCGAAGGGTGACCGGACTAGTCGGAGATGACGACTGATCTCCAGTGTCAAGTGACTGCTAGTCAGAACATCTGGGGCTGCAGTCGGCGGATGCTGACCTAAGCTTGGGCCTATTTAAGGTTCCGTCACCGGGCTTCTCTCAAATGCAGCTAAGCCGACGCTGCAGGTGGCACTTCCCATTGCGTCCTTTCTTGCTGCACTCGGTGCTCAGTGGCACGGAAATGCTGTCTACCTAAGAATAGGTCGAAAAAGCTATTTCTTCAATTTGTCATCGTGCGTGTGGCAGTGTAGAGAAGCAAGAGGAGATGGAACCTACAGTTTCTGCTCTGGTTAATGCCTCGAGCATGAGTGGCAATTTCCTTCTGCATCAGAGACCTCGTGACAGCAAGGCTTCATTGGGGCAACTACCGGGGAGGAATGTCATCACAGACTTCCTCTGCATAGATGGCGTGAAGTGTATAAAGTAGCAGCGAGATCGTTGGCTAATCGCAAGATAGTGGGAAGTGGATTTGGTGGTTCCACCTAACATCACCAAGCTGTCCAGCCCTTCCGCAGATTATATTTGTGCCTTCTCTCCTGCAATCTGTACTTCGGAGTTAACTTCCTACACACTATCACATCACTCACATTTTCATGTGGCTGCCACTTAGGTTTGCCATACGAGAGTGATGCTGTCCATCTCGCTGTTCGGCAGGACCGTTGAGTGTACCAGGAAATCCGCGGCGGAGGAGGGTCGCAAGTGGACGGAGTCGTGAATGTGTGGAAAAAGATGGCCTCCTACTCCATTGTCAAACGACGAGGTCAGGGAGCTCGGGTAGCAAACTAATTGTGTCGAAGTCCGTTCCTTTTGTACAACCTCGTTTACCTCGCCAAAGCCATGGAGCGCATGTTGGTCAAAGTGTAATTACGCCTAAAGTGAGATGTGGCGTCTGCTTGAAACCAAAACTTGGCCTCCCACTCTCTGTCTGCAACTCTTCCATGCATCTTAACTGACCGAACATAATATTGGCCAACTTGATTAGGAAGTCTAGCTGCAAGGAGCATTTCATTGTGTCGAGGAAGACGGTCTTCAAAGCATGAGAGAAGAAACCAGCCCCGAGGCAACGCTGACGACGGCTGCTGAAGGAATGCATGGGGCAGGTTGCGCCCAGTAATTCCTGCGATCACTGCGGTGCCCGACAACTCGTTTCCTCTGTGCATGTTATCTACTCCAACATCGAGATACGAATGCGAATCAACAGACTCTTCAGATTCACGTCAGACTAACCGTCTCGCAAACTGTCGCTGCGAGGAACTATGGTCGTTGCACTTTGTGGATACCGTCTTGGCAACCGCGCGTCACATTTCCTCACCCATACATTCCCATTCTTCTCACTTCTCCTGTCTTCTTTCCTCAACATGTCACCTGCAGCATCCGCTGATGCTTGTCACCTGGCCTCGTGCTCACTTATTTTCCTCTTGCGCTGGAGATTATCGTCCTCGGGGGAGTCAAATTGCTCCTTCAGTCCCACGCCCCTTGACAACATCAACTAATGGCGAGAGAATACTTCGCTACATTTTGGTCGTCGTCACGCTTTCTCGGTTTTCGTTGTTCATGGTCTGAATCAGCCACACAGGCCGCTCATCATTCAGTGACAGAAATGGCAGCGAACGGTAAGAGGGGCCAGTGGGTTGCAGTCTCACGAGTGTATGCGTGTGTGACTTCCACGGTAGCATTAGCGCTGAATGCCCTGGTGGAGAGGGCACGCTGGACAAGTTGGACCGGGCTTAGCATGGGAGAAGTATAAGCCTACACTTGCCTGGTGATTTCCACCTCTGTGAGCTCGAACTGAACGAAGCTGCAAGAGGTGAGTGCCTGTTTGTTCATCCAACTCGAGACATCTCGTATTCTCAATATTCGTCCTGGTGTTCCTCACTGCAAAGAATTGCCCGTGCACACACCTTCGTCGCCGGTAAAGTGATGTGCTCGGAAGAAACGTGGAATGCTCTTATCAAGATTCACGCAGACTGAGGTGCGCAATTCCATTCGGCAGTGCTTGACGCCCTCAAGTCCGACAGCATGTCTGCCTGTCGCATTCAGTGTCCAGGACAAGAGACATCTAATCAACATACTTCTCGGTTTGTCTGCCTTTCGAAACGATGTCAGCGTGATTGGCAACACTTTCATCCATCCATTCTCCATTTCCCTCTGATATGTACTAAAAAATCACGCTCTCGGTGATGGTGCATATGATTAACGTCGATGGTTTCGATTTGACCTCTCCCCGATATGAGCGACAGCTCTAAAATTGCGTAGAGATGACTGAATCGGCGCTACAAATCGGAATTTTGACATATGACGAAGGAAGTTGTTTAACGAAAAACGCATCAATGCTCTTAACGATATTAGGTTACATGGATAGAACGAACCCTTTGAGAAAATCCGGCGGTTCAATGCAAAAAGAGTTGTGAAGAACTTCACACTCACCAAGGTTCACAGATGGTTTGTATTGTGTCTCAAAGTGTACATTTTACGCCAACATTTACCCGATTGATATGCAATTCCGGGCAGCAAGTTGGCTCCGTGAAAGGTCCTATAAAAGGTGCTGGGAGCAGGATGTAAAAATCAGACACCTTTGCAGCTCTACCGACACAGAATGCGTCTATCGTCGCTGGTCTCTTCAGGAAGCAAATACTGCTGCTGGACTCCATGAGACAGAAGGCGAAGTGAAGCAGAAATCGCCAGAAGATCGGCTTGGTGATTTCAGCTGGACGATATCGCAACTGCAGAAAAATCAGTTACGCGGTGCATAGGGTTTCATCTTCCTTCACCTCGACTCTTTTCCCTGTTATTTTTCCACGTCACCGAAAACTTCGTATTTCTCCTTCTGCTTCACTGCAGCAACGTGTGCTTGCAGGTGAATACAAAAATACAGACACTCCATGACCTACTCTCGCCTCCTGCGGATGGCATTCTTAAGCTACTTATATGCCGATAGTTGCAGTTCTCTTCTGCGTGACATCTGAACTCTAGGGTCGGATGCCGAAATTTCTTGAGATTTCTTTTGTTCGGAGTCTTTCACTTAAGTACTGACCCACTTTTTCATTCAAAAACTACCTTCTTCATACTTCGCACCTCCCATTATCAGCTCCCATCTACTCATCTCCTCCGCACTGTCCGCACTCAAGCGAGATTGCGCCTTGGATAAAAGCATAAAGCCAGTGTGCAGGTCTGGGTGTTCAGCGAGAGCCGAGAAGAGCACCATGTGTGCACGCCAACAACGAAGATCCGTCGCTGTCCTCAGGCTGATGTTCTCATCTCCTGAACACCACTTTTCACTCACCACGTTGAGGCTCTGATCCTTCTTCCCCAGTTATTAACGTTGCCACTTACGAGCAATTTCACACATTTAACCCTGACGTCTCGTCTAATGAATGCGAGGAGCATCCAGCCAATGCTGTACACCGCTAAATCCGGAGACGATGAGAAATGGTGGAATTCGGCGATATGAATGACGTCCTACACTTATCGCCTCCCAAGGGAGCCTCATATTTGCAATTCGTGTGTCCTCCATCCTTAGCGCCATTTGATTGGAGGTATTTTGCGAACGAAAAGTGAAAAGCGAGTTGTCAGCTTCCATTCAGTTAGACTACTTGGCCAAGTTTGCTAATATGATTTTCGGCCAGTTGAAATGCGTGGAGGAGTTGCAGACAGGCAATCAAAGGCCAAAGGTTGATTTCAAGCGGATGCCCCACATCATCTGAAACGTAATTTCACTTCACTCAAAATGCGCTTTATAGCTCTGGCTTTTAAATGTGTATGATGACGGCGCAATCAAACTGATTGCTAGGGCATCCAAACCCCGTCGTGTGGCAGTGGAGAAGTAAGTCATTTCTCGCCACGCCTTCACGACTCTGCCCATTTTCAGCCTTACTTCACACAAGAAATGTATTCTGCGCTTCGTAGGGGACAAGAGAAAATGGACGGCAGCGCCGACGGACCTCCTGGTGCACTCAACTCTTCACGCTGAACAGTGAGAGAGCTCTGCATTTCATCGTCTCGCTCTCTTGTCACACTCAACTTCAAATCTCACCTTTATCTCCACTTTTTCTCCCATCCTGTTGTGTAGAGACTCCAAGAGAGCCTTGGTGAGACGACTGGAGCCTGTGATGATCGATAGGCAGTCAGGCCTTGAATGCATCTCAGTGCACTAAAAGGCAACTAATCCGTGAACAATTTCCTGATAGAAATGTACGAAACACCCACGACGGACACTGCTCAGAGCAAGTGAATGGGCCTCTGGGTCTACCGAGGCAACATAGTGATGTCTTGCTCTGAGCACTCGACATGGATGTTTTAGGCCTGTTCTGTAGCAACTGTTTGGTGGCTAGTCTTTTTGTTCACAAGAAGTGAGCGGTTTTGATTGGCTTGGGAAAGGTGTTTTCCCTTAAGCAATCCAATTGGGGTGATGACGAGTCTCTGCAAAACAGCAGTCCCTTCTGCGATGGGTCAATTCTTTTTGCTTTTGGTGAGAGATTACGGAATGCATCGCAAATCTCTGCATGCAAGACGACGAAAGAGGAAGACGACTTGTGGCAGCCGAAAGCTTCGGGGAAACAGTAAGGGTGTCGATGCCTATACCTAGAGCAGCAAGACGAAGGTGGGTAGTGCAGGCAGCGTCATGATGAGTGGGAGGAGATGTCCATATGGCAAGGCTTCGTTTGAGTGTCTCATGAAGCAAACGGGATACCGTTCATGTGTTAAAGAATTGGGCACAAGGGCAACAATTGCCATTAATATAGTAGCTTAATAGCCGCTTTTGACAACCGTACTATTACCGAACGCTACGAGCGGCCACCACATCTTACCCTCACGCCTCATGCGCAGATAAAAGTCGAGGTAAGGCATATTTCTTCCTGATTGTGATCCCTCAAGGAAGGCCTGGCCGTCTCGATCATTTCTCTATCCACAAGGAAAGCGCCACCCGCGTATAAGAGGGGCGGCGGTACGGATTCGTTCACTTTATCTTTTTCTGGCTGCTCTACATGCCACCACACACGACAAATGAGGCAGCATTGCTTTCCTCCATAGTGCCGGCTTGCAGCGCCCTACTAGGTGGGATCCGGGAAGCGCCGATGCGACCCGAGAGTGCGAAGCTGGAGTTATCTAGTCACTCTGTAGACGTGAGGTCAGTGATTGAGGTTTTACACACATCGTGGGGACGTTCCTTCTCGAGTGAATACGTCTACTTCACCACTTCCGTACTGCAAGACAATCAGCGTTGCATTCTCGGACCATTTTCCACTCATAAACAATTCAATTCGAAAACTGCCCCAAGCACCCAACTCTTCATGAGCGGTGACATGTAAGGCTGATAGTTGTTAAACAACGGGCTGCGACGTTGTATGATAAGTACACAAAAAGCCTCTTGTAATTATATCAGAAATTCAGAGGTATAGAATTCTCGGTCACCGAGCAAGACAATGTGCGTGAGAGGAGTGAGGAGTGACGTGGATGTAGAAGCTTATATATCTGTATTGTTGTCTGATGTACATATGAAGAATGTCACTACGCACCCCCCACCGACCCCAAAACGCTCCGAACGGAACTCACCGGCGTCACTGCTTCCCAAACATGCCACTGCCGCGACATGCTGCGCAAAGCTTCTGCCCCACCCGACATCGATATCGTTGATCTCGCTCCGCACAACATGATGGTGCCATATGCTCTCGCCTTGCGACTACACACCGAGCGAGAGATTCTGTCCTCTCGCGCCGCGAGAGGTGCGCCTTTTCTCGCCAAACTTTCCTCGGGGAAAAAAACCCCCGGCCAATTTGGGGATTTTGAGGGCCTGATGCCCTACTCCCACTATCGGTCTTGGCCACTTCCCAACTCCAATCACCCATGGCCACGAAAGGGAGAGGAAAGGTGAAGAGAGTCTCTGATCCCAAAAGCTGCGTGTCTATGCCCTTTCTTTGATATTAGCCTTTTGGTAGCGGCGCTGCTGCTAAATAATGCAGGCTACTGAGATTTGGCGTCTTGTGGAAATAAAGGCTGATCCCATGAAGACCAGCCTGGGCGCTTTTTCTCGACAACTTTGAAGCACCGCTTGGGTAATTTTCTCATCTTAGGATTATCCTGTTGTCCACGTTGAGGGCCGGAACATTTTCTCGACACATACCTTGCGCCCTTCCACAGTGGGCATTCTCGTGTGTGGCTGCTTAAGCATGCACCGCGCAGTTCCCGACTCCGCCGGAATGGCTGATTGACAGTTATGAGATGTGGAGCAAGAGGACAGAGACCTGAGACGTTCCACTGACGGTGTTAAGCGGGACGATGAGTAAAAAATAGTCACGCGTTAATGAAGGCAACTTGAGCGGTCACAGACGCTGAGACTTGATGACTGCTGCTACTGCAGAGAACTTAATGAATTATTTCAGGCAGTAGAGCCCTACCCACCTACCCGCCCACTTGCTGCCCACTCTGCCCCTGGAAGGCGTAACTGCCTCTATTTTGGCGTTGAACGCAATAAGCATTGACAACATTCGTCACCTCTTTGACTGCATTTGGAAAGTTAAAACGTAAGTTGGAAGAATAGAGGCCGAGAAGGCTTCTCACTTGCACCCAAACAAGCACCAGAAGCTCAAACAATGGGGGAGGACAAAAGTGAAACTTTAGAAATTGTGGCTTCTCCTCCTCCCTGATTTGGGTCATGACTGAAATCTGTGCAATATATAAGACGCCACACGACACTGGTGATTTAAAATTTGGCCTTGCAAGTCAACACCCTCAGGCCTAAAACTTCGTTTGTCTTTAGTACCCCGCCCATGTGTGGGAACTGGCACGAACCATTCCAGTAAACAAACTCGAAAGGGTTGCTCAGAGCAGGTCGTCAACTCACACTTCGGGGCCTCACTGGGCTTTGGAATGCGTTTATCGCGATCATTGTGGCTCGCAAGTTAATGGAAGCAGAGCGCATATGACGCAGCAGTTCAGGAAGTGGAGAGAAAGTGTTTATCGACTGCTCGGGGCCCAATGCAACAGGAGGCGAAAAAGTAGGAGAAGAACTCGTCAGTGGATCGGAGAAGTGGGCGTTCATGCAGCGCACGAGAAACACGCTGAGCCGGAACTTGTTGAAGTCGGGCTGGACGATATTGCATGCGGAAGATGGATCAGTGATGTTTGCTGTGCAGAGGATTTTTCAGAGGATGTGAAAGATTTTTCTATTCCACCCCTTTCATCATCCTTCACCTCGGCCCCTTTCCCATATGTTATTTTGAGACGCTGCAGTCCACAAAACCACAGCCTTTGTTAATGACAGGGACGTATTTGTTGTTGCAAACTAACTACTCTGCATTTCTACTCCCTGCTCCACCGCAGCAACACGAGCTTTGGGGGGAGACGAGAAAAGTGGAAAACAACGCTACCAACTCTCGTCACTACATTCTTCACAGATTTAATGATCACATTTGCGTTCAACCGAAATTGCTGCGATGCATTTCTTTTGCTAATTAACCGCCCTACTACCCTCCTGATGTCGGATTCTCCACATTTATTGCAAATCAAAAGGCAAAGTGCGGCCCGACATATCGGCGAGACACTGTGCGGACGGCGCGCTGTCGTGTGGGAAAAGTGTGGAAAAAGGCGAGTTCACCGGTGGTGGTGGGGATAAGAGAGAGGTGATTGCAGCGTTCCGGGTATAAGCCACATTCATCGACGATTGGACTCATTCTCAACCATCAAGCCTTCTGCGTGGCCCCGTTCGACCTTCTTCTGGCCAACCAAAACCGGGTTTTGCTTTAGCTGCTCGCAGTGTTTGCAACTTAATGATGGTGTGACAAACAGTCTGTTTCTGTGGGCCCATGAAGTTGGTACTGGAGAAATGGGCAAAGCGAGGGATGGAGTAAGAATGGCGTGGTGTTCCGGGAGTGGAATGAGGGAGAGAAAAATTAGGATTATGTATTAACGTCTCACAGGAAGGCGGGAATTGGGGGCAGAGAACAGAATCCCTTCGTCTACTGAACTTAGAAAAAAAGCGTTGAAGCTTCAATATTTATGTATCGAAGCCACATTTTGATGCTCTGGTTAAGCCGAAACAGATAGGCATGACAGCGTGCTGGTTTTAACCCCAGGCCTGTGGCATTGCCGTTTTTATTCGCCAAAACTTGCTCCACTATGAAGTTTTTATTGAGCGGGAAACGCAGGTGTCTAAAGTTTTGCTGTAGCCACGACTTACGGGCTGATGCAAATGGACGCCACCAAAAGCAGGACGTTTATATGGGATGGAGGAAAGCAAAGGGGGCTCCCGTGGGCTTAATCCAGCTTTTCACGATGCTACCTCCAAAGATGATTCGAGGATTGGTACATTTCGCATTGTATTAATATACGTGGCAAAGATTCTGCCATAGTCGGTTAGAAATGGTTTGCATCTGTGGGCAGACGGATTAGAGAGTTTGGTTGGCTGATTGAAGCTGTTTCATGGCAATCAGGGTTTGCGATGTTACCAATGTTTAATATGTCGTTGCTTATTAATCTCCTTTGAACCAAAAAGGAGTTGTTAATCCCACCTCTGAAACAGGCCCAATTGTGCTCTGGATTTGCACGAAGAAAGCAATCCGTATTTCCACACCTACATTACAAACACAGTTGAGTAAGCGCGAGAGACTCCCTCTTATTCCAAGGGTAATCAAATAGGCGTACTGTCACCCCACTTTGTGGGTCATACGATGATTCAGTTCTCATTACGATTATTTTCTTAAAGCAGTTTCTTACGCAAACCCACCCATTGGGTATTTAATGATGATATTACCGATGTCCCTCATATGCTTGAAATAAATCTCCTCTCTTTGTCCCATTATTATATTCTTATCTGTTTTTCCATCCATTCTTATGTTACTCTTTCTTACTACTGTTTTTCATGAAATCATGTTTTACCTTCCTTTTTTCTTATCATGTGCAATTTCAATCATTTGTCTTGTATTATTTCCATTTCCCAAATTCCTTAATCTTAACGTTTAGTGCACTTCTACATGCAAATACTTTACACAAATATGTTTGGCTCTACGAAACTGAACTGCATTAAGCATGTCTATTTTCCCTCCAAGCTCTGACTACAGCTAACATTTTTGTTCCCATTTTGATATCGTCTGAGAGAGGACTTGTGATCATTCTAGTGTCCATCTGGTTTGTGTCAGCAAAATCTCTATGTTGTTCACGAGCGGAAATTAGGAACCGTCTGATACGTATTTAAGTACGGACAAAAAAGTGGTCTCTAGATTTTTGAAGACGACAAATTTGTCATCATGTTGAGCGATGCCAGGTTAACCTCGGCTTCTTTGCGTTGTTCGAAACGTGTGTTCCACTTGCGTGACTGGATATTTCGGGGACAGCTGCGGAGGCATGACTTCTTGATGGGAATGACTGAATGAACCTTACAATGACCCGGGCATAGCTCTATTCTTATTGCTCACCTTCCTGAGTGTCTATTTTGACGTATTAGGTGTGGTAAATTATTTGAGAAGACGTCGTTGGTGGATGCCGAAGAAATTTCCTTCTGAGTGGGGCAAGGAGTCGTTTCAATTTCATCACAATCCCCATTTACTTACTGTCACGTTTTCTCTAATTGGCTTTCGACTTACTCGGTCTTCCGAGTCAACTTCTGACTTCTGTTTTCGTCCACGCTGCTGCGTTGAGGCGGAGGAGAAGGGAAGAGAAGAGAGGATGAGGAAGAGAGGGTGGAGCGGAGCGGTGAGTGGAGTTGGAGGGGAGCGAGGATGGACAGGAGTGAGGAAAAGAGCCCGAGAAATTACACGGAAGATGTCTGCGTCTTTACCGACGAGCAATTTCTTGCAAGTGAGGGTGTCATCACATTCCCTCTCATTCTACAAAGCTCTGCCGAACCCTATTGCTAGTTCACTGATTTAATTCACGAAAAGACGACTATAACACCACACTGTCCAGCGAGGGATATAGGATTTCGGTTTCCGACAGAGTGATGCAGCAATGGTCTTCAGGACGTACAAGCTACTGTTTGCAGCCTATAGACTATACTAACCAGAGAAATTTTGCAGCGGGATAAGTTACGTTCGCTGTGGCGCTATACACAAGAAAAGATTGCAAGCTGGAGGAAAAAAGGAACACCAGGATGAATACAATGATGCGGCAAACCCTGCCGTGAAGTGCTTGCACACACACAAACGCACGCACGAACTCTCGAGGAGGGAATCGGCTTGTGACTGGGGTGTTGCTGGCCTATGACTGTAGTAGAACCCTTTGACAGCAGATGTCCTCTCCCCTGTGCCGATCAGTGTGAGGCTCTCATGCCACGACAGCAGTGATGTGGAGGGCGTCCGAACGCGGCGAGATCCATTCTTTAGGCCATCTGAGACGGAAAACCCCTACCCCCTACCCTCGGATGAACACCCGAGCGCGCCATTTCGTGAAGAGTATCAGGAACGCATCAGAGTGTCCATGGAGACATATACTGCGCTTCCCACACCCTCGCAGTTGACATTCTGAAGGCCGAGAAAATTGCCATCCACACGCCTCTGCTGAGTTGCTTTCTTTCCCCTGTCTAACCTTCCCCACCATTTTTACCGAAATTATTTACCTCTTTCATCACTTCCACTACGACAACCACCTCGTTTCAACGCTTTACTCAGCCATACATCCATGTAAAAAACATTTTCTGTAGATAATGTGTATTGCTTGTGTGCTACAAATTGCACTTGTGGAGAGAGAAAGGGAGAAAATGTTGAGCGAGAGTGAAGATGGGAAAATCTGGAGCATGTGGCCAAGCTGGCTTGCGGCATGACGAGTGTGTGCCGAATGTGAGGAATGTTGGGCCATGAAACCATGTCATCTCGCCTAATGCGTCGTCTCACCTGCTCGTCTTCGTGCCCTGAAACGATATTTGTTTAATGATGGCTCTTCTTCAGAAGCGTCAAGATCTCCTCGTGAGTAGATAAGTTTTGCGTGTCTGCATAGAGGCGAACTCAATCCAGCTTGCGAGGCAACTTTCTGTTTGCATGTGGAGTAGAAGCAATCGAGTGCTGTATTTCGAAGATTCTGTAAAGAAGTATTTGATCGCGATATGTTTCTCTTTGTTATAACTCGCCATTTCCTCGTTTCATTCGCGTCGTCGTCGCCGTAGTTGCGGTAGAGGCGAGGTTTGAGTTGGACTTTGCCTTCAGAGCTGATCGAGTCATCCGCCAATCATCATGCGGGGCAGAGAAATGTCTGAACAAGAAGTGATTCGTCCGTCAAGGAGGCAGTTGCTCAAATTCAGCAAGTAGTGGATCGTCTGTTTCCCATCGAGTTGTCGGTGCGACAGTTGGTTCAAGTTCAGCAGTCTGTAGATTGTCCGAAATTTGCTAGCTCGTTTGTACGAAGGTTTAACTGATTGCCCTCTAATTTGTTGCATTATGACAAGCGTCAATAAACTTCAATACGAAAATTTCTTTTAATATTGGCTTTATTATCATTACGCAAATGTTTAAATAACCACATTTGCGAGCCCTTACGGAGCTTGTCGTATTGTGCGTCAATCATTTTCAGGGTAGGTGAGACGGAGTTCCTGCGCGGATATTATTGAGCGTTTTCAAACGCAACGATGGCGGTTCAAACGAATCAGCCCGAGGCCTCGCTCATTGCAATTGGTTGAACACTTAACTGGAGCCCAAAACTCACACTTCGATGGTGGCTTGAGATCAATAAACGTAGTAAACAACAAGGGAACATGCAGTTCTGTTCTATTACTCACCGATCTCCTCATATTACTGAAATGGACCAACCGTCACGCTCTGACAAACGATCACTTCTGGCCAGACATCTTGACCGCCCCATGATGATAACAGAAGACCTGCATAAGCCTCCCCGGAAGGCTCTACTGGAGAAGTTCGTCAACGCTGAAATGAGGCAGGCGAGGTTGGAGTTAAAGGAGACTTAGGCGTGTAGAAAGCGTTTTGTGTGTGCAAAAGCCGTCAAGTAGGAGGATGAGTGTCGGCCGAAACTCGACGAAGTCGTTGCGAGCTGTATAGATCAGTCCTGGGGGAGGGAGATTTGCAGTTGCCGACAGTGATGAGGGCTTGTGTGCGAGCATATGGCCATAAGTTTGGAGGCTTGTAGGTTGTTGGCTAGTGGTCGGTGGGTGCATAGTAGCATACTTGAAAAGTACTACCTGCACCACGCCGTGCGAACACGGAGCCATTACCTGTCCTTCGTCTTACTCAGTCCTCTCCCCTTTTCGCCCACTGTTTTCTTTTCGCCGACTTGAGATTCGCCTTTTCCTCCGACATATTTTTACAAGAGAAACTTCCCTCTACAGCCTCCACTCTCGACCGTTAATGAATCGGTCCATTCTCGATCAAGTAGGTGAATTCGCCGGTTTTTTCCTCAGAGAAATGCCTATTGATATTTAGTCGAGGAGTCAAACTGCTTGAGTTTATTCGCATTGTGTTGTAAATGGTCTGCGAACTGGGGCGACTAATCGCCCGGAGATGACTGCTGGTTCCATTCTCTGCCCACTGTCAAGCGCCTGCTCGACGTGTAGGCTTATTTAAGGCTCTGTCAGGGTTTTCCCCAATCAGACCAAGTGACTCTGCAAGTGGCTCTCTCCTTCTGTCATTTTGCCGTAGTCTGGCTTAGGTGATTAGTGTAGCGGAAATGCTAAGCTGAAGCAGACTCATTGCGGAAGAGCTGCGTACTCCCATTTTGCCTAGTATTGTGACAATGTGAGGGCGAGCGGAGGGAAGATGAATTGAACGCGTCCTTCTCCAGATCCAAGGCAAATTGGGATGAAACCGAATGAAGTCAGGACTCCACGCGAAACCTGACAGACAGTCCTTTTTTCTTGGGCTTGCGTACTGTACCTGTATTGCGCTCGGTGTCTTCTTTTTCCTGTACAGTCACTACCAAATAAAATGATTTCGAGAACAACAACTGTCACAGCGACAGTTAGGGAAGATGGTTAGTCTAAGCGAAGCCAAAAGATTCCACGAGTCGCAGTGATTGCCTTGATGTTGGAGTGCGGGCGGGTGGGGGTAGCATGTGTTGTCAATGGGGGAAGTTATTAATGGAGTCTGCCCCAAAAGGACTGCTGAAAGGGATGGGTTGAAGTGAAGCGCCGCGTCAGCTTTCAAATACCCCTTCCACGGGTCGGCGGAACCGACAATATCGGATTTGATGGAGTTGCAGAGAGACAGTCGGAGGCCAGCAGTTTGTTTGCCAACATACGCCACACCTCCACCCACAGGCGCTCATTTCCACGCCCGTCTCTGGAAGAATAGAGCGACATTTATTACTATTTCGCTGTGTCTCCTCCAACCCACGTGGCGTCCTTGTGACTCTGGTGAGCCCAAAGCAGAGTACGAAACGGAGGCTTGTGCAGAGAGAACGGACTGCGACACTATTGTTTTACTAGTGTAGTGTGATAGTGGAGAAACAGGACATCATTCTTCCACATCTTCATATCTCATTCCATTTTTGAGAGCCAGGTGGGTTCATTCGTCGGCATTCGTGCACTTGTATAATTGCATCTTAAAATTTCCTCTATGCAGTGGACAAAGGGCAGCAGTAAAAATCGGACAAAACGCTTCTCCTGCGAACAAGTGGAGAGAGACGACCTCACTCGCTTGCGGCAAGACGAATTCCTGGCGACGTGGGGACGTGGCTGATGCCATAACCGCGTAGAAGGTTGAAAGTGAAGGGACGGGGGTCGACCTCCTGATTTAGGCAATTAGCAGACAAAGACTGGAGTTTCTCCTCGCCAGAGGAGGAAGGCTTTACAGCCCCCAAACACTCAACGCTGAGCGCCTCATATTACGTCCTCTTTGCACAGAAAGTCGGTCACCGAATTTCCTTTTTTGTGTTGTGGTCCTCAATGAACCTTGCTTTCCGACTTCTCTGATGCAGAGGGAAATGCCACTAGGTGCGTCGAGGGCAGTAATAGTGGAGTTGGGGGGAAGGGGGGGACCGTGTTTAAAAAAAACCAGGGGGGGGGCAAGTTTTGATCTCTCTGCTTCCAGGCTTATGCCTGTTCTTTTTGGAGGAGAAAAGGCGGAGAATCAGCACCGCTTCAGTGAAACCCTTGCAGTCGAGCATTAGAGTATGCTGCGGCTACCTTCGGAAGGAGTTATGATTCAACGGCCGCCTAATAAGTCTACCAACTTATTTCGCGTTTCTTTATTCAATGTATTTATGCCCAACTGATGTTGCAACAGAAGAACACACAAGCACTTGCACTTGCTCAGTTGTTTACCTTCGCTCTCTTAATTTCACCCTCTCCTCACTCCGGTTTGCCTCTAACGTCGCTCGAAAATTTACCGCATGTCTTTGCTAGCAAGCCACAGAAGCATTTAGTCATACTTGCCTGACTCCTCCTTACTCCGTGACGAGAAGGCCTCGACACGGCGGAAAACAGAAACGATCCACTTAAAACACCAAGTTTCATAGGAGAGATCATGTGTTTTTGATGATGTGAAAGAGTGGCTTTTGCCACCCCACTGCTTCTCACCTCAGCCAAGCTTCATTTCATGGAGTAGGTGATCGTCACAGTGAGTTGTGGCCCACACCAGTACCATGCATTGAGCTTGAGCGGGGCAAGATGCGGTGCAGCAAGATTTTTGAAAGCAAAGAGACGGGAAGGCGATTCGCCGTCTTCTCACCGCTGCAACCTCATCCGGCAAGCACCGCATTCGCATCGCACCGGTTACTTGCCTTATTTAGTGATTAACTATTTTCAATTGCCAGCGAGTTAGAGTGGCGAGATTTCGGTGGGAATGTGCACACACTAACAAGCACCGCGTGTAGCTGTCGTTACTGTAATCGGTCAGGTCGGCTCTTTCATTTGTCCCTCTCGTCAATTCAGCTTGCTGTGACTTGACTTGACTTGACTGACTGGAGTTAGAAATCAGATCCGCCCTGCGCTTCGTTCCAATCGACTCGATGGCCACTTTCCATTCAATTACAAGTTCATCGAGTACCTCTGCCTCTTCACTCTATGCAAAATAAAACGTATTTTGCGTCGATTGTGGAGGGGTTCCCTCCCACTCACCACCCCAGATTGTAACCTACCAATTTTTCGCCTGTTCTCACTGTGCCTCTTCAGCATCCCCTTGCCTGATGTTGAACAATGATTTGAGCTCACAGTGTCGCGCTCCACCCCACGCGGACTCCGTGTTTAGCGGTTGTCACCGCCACTTCCTTACTTAGTGCAGTCACGGTCCATACACTGATATTGATGTTCAAACTTCCCGTGTTCGTTACCAATCACCACCCTGGGGCGGCGTCCGAACCACATTTTGCTGCCAAGTAAACTTCCACGTCGTATAATTGCTTCAATGTCTTGTGAAGATAATAAAGGTAATAGGCGATGATTGCTGTTGACAACGCTGAGCGAAGTTTCAGTCAATCAACGTGGAATTATGTTACTTTCATGTTTCGAAGAGGCTGCTGACAGGGAGGACTCGATGATTTATTCTTTGTCGAGGTTGCTCGTCCTGCGCAGCCGCAATAGAGGAAGCAGCAAACTTAACAATAACTACCAGCGTCATAATGGAATTGTGACTTGCATTACTTGATCAGTAGGTCAATTACCCACCTCTGTTTTCCTCTGCTCTTCCCCAAATCTTCATTTTTTAATCTTACCTGGTGATGGTCTATTCGTTGGGTTCCATGTTGCATTGGTGATCAACGAGAGTTACAGAGCTTCAGCCTCTGATGGAACTTCCTGGTTGTACCTCGGCGATGCGTCAGAGGCCATCAAAACTACTTTTTATTTCACTCTTCACTCATTAACCCGGCTTGATGAAAGGCGAAGTACGAAATGGGAGCGTAAATGCCAATTTGCTGGTGTTAAGCATCAATTCGATCGTTTTGCTTTGCAACCCCATTCTACGGCTGCTATTTCAGCCAAAATGAGTCATTAGTTCACAGCGCCTTTTGCCTGCAAGTGGCGTTATTGGAACGGTTTTACCGAAATCCGCCCATAGATGATATGGATGATGAAGGAGAAAGAACGGAAAGATAATAGTCTGCTTGCTGATTAAATTTTGAGTAAACAAGATAGTTGCGAGAGAGGTGAGGATCGATGAATGGGAAAGGGAATAGCTGAAATTGCGTCTCATGCTGCCCAATGGGGTTAGCTATGAGAGAGGCTGTCTCTCAATTTTCCACATTTTTAAGGGGTGCCGTCAAAGGGGTCCAAGAATAGCTCGACATCCGAGTTTTTTATCTCCCAAATATTACAGTTTCGAAGGGAATAATCATCTTCTGAAGAATATAAAGCGCTTTTCCGTTCTTTCCCGTCGGCCTTCCAATCTATTTCGATGAGCACATGGCTAGATCACCTGCACGCAACCACTCACCAAATGTAACGGGTAACTCAACATCTTGACAGTGACATGACATCTCACATTGGACCCGCCCTTCCTCCGGCTCCTTCCCTCCACTTTCCTCACCACTCATTGGGGGCGCTGTGTACGTGGTGACAGAATGTGTGCGGTGCAAAGGCCTCGCTGACAAGAACTGGCGGTGCGCAAAGGTTTCTAACTGACCCTGCCCGTCTCTATACGTAGCTTATCATCGCAATGACCAGTGCAGAGCGCGAGACGTTCTCAACATATCTTCTCTCGTCCCGACTTGCTGCCGTCGTCGGCGGACTGCCTCGCGCTATCCGAGCAACGCTTCCGCCTGAGAGGAGGAAGGGATCCCCACACTTCTTCGCCATAGCTCACCTTACGTCGCAAGCCTACATGAGCTGTAGACGCGTTCCATTGTGCTCCATTTGCAATTGCAGTACCACGCCTTCACTCTTTCCTTTCGTTTAAATTTGCCTCGCTTCCACGTCAAATTTTCCACAAACTCTGATTTCCAACTTCCACCCACCACCTTGGCCCCATCAACTCTCCGCCCCTGATGTGTGTGAGATATAAATCTGCACTGGTCGGAAATTTCGACATCGTTTGACCTAAATCTGATCAACTTCCACTCGCCTTCGCTCATCTCCACTCCGTCTCGTGCCCATTTCTCTATGAGCAACTCAGACGGGCTTTATTATAAACTCTTCCATTAAACATTCAAGCTACTCTTCATTCTCCTTTCATTACTTCGTCCAAAACTCGCCACTCCCGATTTCGGGCACTCGCTCAGCGGACACTGACAAATCTCGATCTCTCACTCTTAAGCCTCATAGTCAAAACAGGCAGGCCTCTCAATTGACACAGCTCATCTCATCGTCTTGGAACTTACGGCTACCAAAGTACCATCACAGTCTTTAGTTCACGTGGCATCTAGGAACCCATCACATTTAAAATCCCCGAAGAGAGTAAGCTGCTTTTTCACGATACTGACACCTTGCAATTACGGCACGTGTGTGAATCGCAAACATATATTGCTTTGAAGCGGCCTCCCTACGAACGACTTCCTGACCGGGGGAGCTACCATCACAGTGGACGAGGTGAAGTGCTGCGGATGGGGAACGTAGATGGGCGTGGTCTCGTCTTCGACCACTCTATCAGCATCGAAAATCAGGGACGGCTAGAGAGAAACAGATCGCCTTTGATTCGTCAAGGAGGTGAAGGGGGCCACTGAGCTGATGTTCTAACACGCATCTGCCAACGACTCGCAAACCTGGACAGTCTTGCATTTACGCTCCTCTAAGTTCGGGACTTTGGGCAATTTGTAGGCAAACGTAGGACAACATTTTCATGTCCTACACCTCCTTCCCATCGAATTTATCCTCTGTTGACTTGTGGAGCTTTATTTCCCCTTTGTGGGCATATCAAGATAGACAGAGTGATTACTTTATCGTAAACCTGGTCACCTAATTAAAAGACACTCTTATGATCAAATAATGAGGATGCTTGAGAAACCGAATTAAGTGAAGCCTTTAATAGCAAGGGAGTCCTATGCAATAGGAAATTATGGACAAAGAAGTTTCGGATATGTTCAGCGTGTGGCATGTGAGTGTCGATCACTTAAGTAACGACTTCGAGGACGTGGATTTTAGCAGTTTCGTGAGAATAAAGCTAGGGAGAGTTGAGTAAAGGTTATGAATGGGTGGTTCATAGGTGGAGAGAGAGGGAGAGGGAGAGTAGTGCATGAAGAATGATCCTGCGTCGGAGGAAGAGTGAACAGTTGGGACGTAGGTGTTTGGCCGATTACCAGTGTAGTGTTGTAATAAGTCGTGATATGCGTGACTAGAACGACGTCGTGATTGACATTGAGTTAGTTGGAATGGGATAAATTTATAATTAAAAGAAATATTTGTCAGGATAAAAAGCTGGACTTGTCAAGAACTCTATAGGTTTTATGTACTTAAGGAATCCCAGGTTTCCAGAGCCGTGCTTTCGGAGGAGATTGAATAGGTGAAGAGAAGATATAGTTGGAATTCTGTGGTGATAGGTGCTAAGTGGATTTCGTGGTTGTGGGCATTCTACGACAATTGTGACTGATGAAAGTTGGAGCTTCAGAACTGCGATTAGAATTAAAAGTCTCAGAGTTTCTTGTTTTCGAAGTTTCCCATTTATTCGACGATAATGTTGTTATGGACTGCTGTTAGTTGGCGGAGCTATCCTCTTTTGAGAGCTTTCATCTGGAGTCGTATTTTTGCTTCTTCTGATCTCTGTCATTTCAAGTGAAAGGGATACGTGCATGCCTACCTATAAGGGTCAGTTGCTCCGTCGAAGAGGCAGTAGGTAACTGCAGCCAGTTAGCCGCAGTTGGGTGTGAACGAAGGAGGTGAAGTGTGTGATCCAATGCAAGGCAGGGAAGGAAGTGAGGAGAATGACGGAATTGCGCGAGCATTTGACAATGACGAAGATCAACAGGAAGCTTGTGAGGAGCCGAAGGATATCAAGATGGGATAGTTAAGAGAGCCTGGTAGAAGTTTTCCTCCACGTGCAACTGTCTGTTGTGAGATCAGTGTTCATAGGAGGGAGTGGTGGGGAGTTTGCTACCAGGAAGAGTTTGGACTTGACCAATCAAATGACGTGGTAGATCCCAGGAGAGGATGGATTACAGATACAACCGTCTCGTATTCGTGGATGGTTAGTTTTTCGCCTGTGTGTCTAGTCGAATGTGCAGGCAACATCTCATTTTAGAGGCTAAAAGCTAGCCGAAGTGACTACTTGCAAAGTGTCTGATGCATGCATGTGCTCGCTCACGCCTTGTGTGCTCTGTTCGAATTATTTCAAGGTATTCGACTAGAAGGAAGAGCCGTCAAAATTGTCCACAGCAATGGATACCGTCAAAAAGAGGGATTTGAAAGATGCCAAAGAGGAGGATTGTATTTCTAGTGGGAACAGTTTGCAATCATTAAGTGCGTCAAATCTTAAAGATAGGCTCAAGAAGATTGTAACCATCTACCCCCAATTGTCTGTGGTCAGGGATTTAGATGAGGATATTGAAATTGGGTGAGACGAGACGAGACAGACACAGACGGGTAGATAGGTCGGAGAACGAACAGTTGCAAGTTGGCTATCTTCAACAACATCAAAACGTTGTACTGGCGTTGCAAGCCACAATGTGAGGTACTGCCATTGATTATGGTGATGAAAAGAACAAATGTTCGATACAAGCGTTCCAATGAAAGACAGACACCAGACGGAGACGAGAACGGCGATTAGGAGTTAAGCATATGAAGGGAATAATTGTTGAGGCTACGAACAACTAATCTTAAATCCTAAGTGCCCGCGTCAATGCGGTGAATGGCACGAGAAGGTGAAAAATTGTGATAAGATATGCTACCAGGTACCAATCAAAGGCGGGAAAGTTTTAAAACTGCAAAGAATTTGGATAATCAAACATGGAGAGATATACCAATTTCAGCTGTATGATCAGCACTTCGAGAGAAGACAAAGTAGCACATGCACGAAAAGTTTAGACAAAATAATCGACATGTGTCCGAAAAGTAAAATAATTTTGACTACTTATATATGAGTATATGGGGGTAAAAAAAAAAAAATAAATAAAAAACAAAAAAAAAAAAAAAAAAAAAAAAAAAAAAAAAAAAAAAAAAAAAAAAAATAAAAAAAAAAAAAAAATAAAAAAAAAATTAAAAAAAAAAAAAAAAAAAAAAAAAAAAAAAAAAAAAAAAAATATAAAAAAAAAAAAAAAAAATATAAAAAAAAAAAAAAAAAAAAAAAAAATAAGAAAAAAATAAAAAAAAAAAAAAAAAAAAAAATTAATAAAGCTTGACAAATGGAAAGTAGCAATGAGACTGCGAAACCGGAAGCACAATTAAAACTGAGATATTTGTTATGTTGGGACTGATCGCACGTACTACAAAAGAAATAAGATCTTTCTTCCGCTTGACCAGGAGGCAGGCAGGCCAGGGAGAGCTTGATGACGTGGCAGTGATTTTCATCTTTGCTGCCTGTAAGTGAATTGCGGTGGCGAGGTGAGAATGTGCTAACCAACCGGGTAGCGTTGTTGTGAGGCTTATTGGAGAGAAGGAGAATGCTGGTTTTTATGTATTCTCCACTTGAACATAGTATTGTGGAACGGGACAGATTGACTTGTACCGCAAAGGTGCGAAGAAGAGTGCGGGAAAGGAAATAAGTGTAGGGCAAACGACGCTCGCTTAGTTATGTTGGGAGGAAAAGTGCTCGCCCTGTAGGAGTGGAATGTCAAGTAGATCCGTTAATAAGATGGTCAAGAGGAGTCGAGGATACCAGAAAGATTGATGGAGAAAGAAGAAAAAAAATGTGAAGGAGAAGGGAGAGAGTGAGTAGGGACAAATAATGCAGAAGGAGAGGATTTGATGTGTAAATAAGATAATAGGAAAAGAAGGAAGAAGAGTGAGGAGTGGGAGGGTGGAAGAGGAAAGGAAGGAAAGGGAAATGAAGGGATGAGGGCAACCCTAAGGGGAGGAAAAGCCGTCTATTCACTCTCATGTTGATATGAGGGCGATAATAAAGGTGAAGTCGGCCTTTACTGAATAGAGAGATGTGTTTGCAAAAGGTATGCAGGAGAGAGAATGTGCTAATGTTGAGTGGGCGAGAAGTGGTGGGCTATTGATTTATGAAGTTAAAGTTGCAGCGAAGTGTGAAGAGAGCAGAGCAAGGAGCAAATTGATGGAAAAAGATATGTGGAATGCGATGCAGATGCAGAAGCGAGCGAGAAAGGTTGGTGTTTCAACGAGGAGTGGCAGTTAGGGGTTAGTTGTCCAGATAGTGAGCTTGCCAGTGGCGGCTCATCGATAGTTGAGTTAGTCAGAGTGAAAAGACTGCGGCCATATACGCACAAAGTATGCCACGCCGCTGCCGAAGCAGCACATACACTCGGGCACTGACGCTTTAATTTAACAACCTCAAAACTGCTACGGTTCAATACGAAGTGCCTGCAACATGCTTGATGCTGACGCCGGCATTTCATGCAGAGTGTATCGTATTCATTGAATTTGTTGACGCTTCCTGACACCAAGTGACTTATGCGATTGAAGTATGTTTGGCGTTTCTGTGCTTCCTTGCTTGCTTTATTGCGAACAGAGAGCGGGTGGAATTTTTCGTCACTTGGTCCATGACGCGAGTGGAATTCGGGACTGAGTCGACCGCCAGCCTCGGAAGGTAAGATGCGCGATGGAACGGGGGAGGGTGCT